>RJVU01049572.1:4345275-4364906 GCA_003731715.1 Anabarilius grahami
TTTGAAAAAGTACCATTTATATATATAAACATAAACGGTACTTTTCCAAACCCCTGTTTAAAAGGAAATGGTGAAACTCAGCCAAGAGAATGGCTGCTTTATTCCCCCTCAAAAGGCACCGTTTTTGTTTTGCATGTAAATTATTTTGGGACAGTGACATTCAGTCTGCACTGACAGCTGGCTATAGTGATTGGAAAAATGCAGCTGTGCGCCGAGCTGAACATGAAGGAGGAAAGCCACAGAAAGGCAATGCTCGCGTATGTTACGCGCTGTGCTGATGGTGGGCGGATAGATTCAGAACTGAAAAAAACAATTTGACAATGAATGTGAATATTGGGCCGAGGTTTTAAAGAGGGTGGTTGCGGTGGTGAAGTTTTTAGCAGAGTGAGGACTACCGCTTAGGGGACACAGTGAAGTTTTTGGGCAACCGGATAATGGGAACTTTATGGGTGTGCTGGAAGTTATCAACGAGTTTGATCTTTTTTTGAAATCGCAAATAGAAAAATATGGCAATGCTGGAAAGGGAACGCCATCATACCTTTCATCAACAACATGCCTAGAATTTATTGAACTGCTGGGAGAACAGGTCCTCGCAGAGATAATCAGTCAAATTAAAGCGGCTAAGTACTTTTTGATTAGTGCTGATTCCACTCCTGACATTACACACACCAGCTCACATTCATCATGCGATATGTGGCACCTGATGGCTGCATCGCAGAACGTTTGTCCTTGGTGTTTTACAAGACATGGGTATTGATATCAGTAACTGCAGAGGCCAATGTTACGACAACGCAGCCAACATGTCTGGTGTTTACAGTGGCCTACAAGCACGCATTAAACAGGTAAACCCATTAATCGAGTGGGTACCGTGCACTGCACACACACTCAGTTTATTGGGAGTTAATAGTGTTAACTGCTGCCTTTTTTAATTTAGTGCAGACAATTTTTAATTTTTCCTCCAAATCCACATCCCGTTGGCAGACAATTACAGCAGGTTTACAGCCAAATGACAACCAGAGGATTGAGACTTTGAAATGTCTTTCAGACACTAGATGGTCAGCTCACGCGCAAGCAACAAAAGCACTGCACCAGAATTACGCCAGGATCCAGGAGTCGCTGCAAAAGATCAGTAATGACACAAACCAATGTCTTACTGCACGAGATGAAGCCAGGACACTGTATGTGAAGATGGACAAGCTAGAGAATGCCATTCTGCACTGTAAAAACAATTCCGTAGTTTTTAAAAAATTATTTTGGCAGCTGTGGTTTCCAGAATAATTTAGTAAAAAATACAGAAAAACTGTAAACACATTTACAAAACAAACTGTACATTTTACAGTATAAAACTGTAATTTAAGAAAATTTGAATGTAAACCAGTGAATTCAACAATGCACACTACTACTAAAATCTGTTTATTATCTTTAACATATACTAACAACCACCATAATAATGCAGGTGGTAAAAGAGAAAGCCACATGAAGAATCAAAGCTCATCACAAGTAGCTTTTCCACGAGCTGAAGTATATACTGATATATAGAAGGTGCAAAGAGTCATTCACGTAAACGCAAAACACCATCATGGTAAACCCCAATACTTAAATAATGCAATAAACATTCATTAAACAACAGAAGATGTAACATAAAACCCAAATGTACATAACTGATAACAAAAACTATTAAGAAACATGATTATTTAAACAAAATACTTTCAAATGTGGAGTGTCACACAGGGAATTGTGGGAACATCAGTTTACAGATTTTGACTGTAAATTATACATTGATTTTGTCTTTTTTACTTACAAAAATTGTTTACAAATAAATGTCTGGTAAGAGCTTTTACAGTTTTTCCCTGTATATAATACAGGAACTTACTGTTAACCTATTTACAATATTTTACAGTTAAAAACACATTCATTTTTTACAGTGTGTGTAATATGTGGAATAACATACTGCAGCGTTTCCACAAGACTAGTACTGCTTTACAGGCAGTTGACCTAGATTTATGTACTGCTGTTAATTTGGTCAGCTCGTTGAGGGATTATGTAGACAGTCTATGAGAAATTTTGACAAGTTTGAGAGTGATGCAAAAAACATGTCTCCAACTTTGTCACAAGTCTACAAAGTGGACATGCAGATATATATATATATACACATATATAGTTCTATTTAGTAGTTGTATGTAAGAGAGTCAGCTGTATATCATTGCAGTCCTATTAGTCAGTGTTAGAGGAGCTCAGCTTAGCCTGACAGTTAGCCTGGGGCCAGTTGCATAAACTGCTAAGACTAGTCTTACAAGTTAGTCATCCAGTTTTTTTTTTTTAAGACTGTTCATAACTTTTTTTAAGTCAGTTACATAAAAAACGTGGACTGGTCTAATTTGACACTGAACAGTAAGAATGATTACCCCTAACTAACTGCTAGTTGGTCATACTAGTTCTTAAGACACAGTCTTAACATGATGGCTATGTTTATGCAACTGGCCCCAGGTTAGTTTCCCAGCATAAGTTGCCAGAGTAACTGAGTTTGAACTAATTTAAGTTTGTTTTATGAATTCACTGACAATAAGTCTGACTAACTAAAATAAGCCTGGCTTGTATTCTAATCTTGTTTTATGAAACAGCCCTCCAGACTAAAATGCATGTTTGAGCTGTTTTAACTGAAAGCAACTTGAACTGACATATCTTAAATATGTCAGTGCCATTGTTTTGTCTCAAGATGCACACCAGTAATGATTTTTTCTAAGGCTTTTTCTAAAAGCTACTTAAATGTCCTAATTGAACTAAGGCCTGATCCTGGTTTAGTCTAAGCCCTGTCTGTGAAACTGGACACTGTAAAATAAAGTATTACCATTTATTTTAAGTTGTAGTTGCTTGTTAAAGTTTACTGAGTAATAATAATTAACATGTAGGCTACTTACTTTCGGTGTAGGGTTTGGTTTAGGGTTAGTCGCTTGTGATTATGCGTAACTGTATGTAATTAAGTCTCTTTGGGCAAAAGTAGGCCTATTTGTTAAATGTTAAAGAAATAATAGTTGAAAGAAGCTCTGCAGGACTTACAATTGCTGGCCTAACTGGAAGGCCAAATAATGGAAGGAGACCTGAAAGAAGTGTAATGGCGTTCTATGAAGGTAATAAATGTTAATATTTTAAAACCTAGTTAAAATTAAATAAATAAATAAGTATAATACATGAACTAAAACAAGTTATTTTAAACCTTTTACATTTTGTTACACTTTCTGATTGCACTTTTGCCATGTAAACTAATCTCAGATCCCAAAAGTTTCTCCAAATTGTACAGACTTTCCCTTTGAATTTTAATATCATCCTTGCAAATAATAAAACTGAAACTACAAGTGTAGGCATCTTTCTTTCTTTGTTGCCATGAATCATACAGTAAGCATCTCCACAGTTCAGCTCTCTTTAATAGTTTTAATGAACAAAACCATGATGATGTAGTAACGGCACACACCAGCAGAGGGCGCCGCTAACAGTTGTGCAAATGTTTATATGTGCATTGTCAAACAGTTGTGATGACACGGATATGTGTTGAATGAGAGTGAACATTAACGGAATAAAATGTCTCTCTTTTTTTAATTTGACATTCATATTAAATGTAAACTGGTTACAAAAGGCTTAGGTACTGAAAGCAGAGCAAACTGGATGATGGACAGAACTTCTCATCAACTAAATATTAGTGTGTGGGGTAAAATACAAAACAAAACATCCAACAACAATGTAAATTATAAAAATCGCAATAGCATAAAATAAATACGAAAGCAGCGTTTACAGTATATGACATGATACATTAAAATATATATTTATATGGAGGTTGAGCATTGTTATACACTAAAAGTGTAACACTTCATCTTTCAGAAGATGACAAATGTGTTTTCCTCCCTGATAAAGTATGATGTACCATATGTAAGAAAAAAAAAAGCTTTTTCAAACTCAATAACGAGCTTGTACAAACAAAATGTTTCAAAATTGTAAAAGTTAACCTTCTCAAGATATCTTTATCTGTTGCTGGTGCAATTTGAGAGTTTGAATGTTCTCAAAATTAAGACAGCGTAGTGTATAAACCTATAGATGCTGCTGAAAAAAAAGATATTTTCTAATATTTTGAAGGCAAACTGTGTCACAATTAACTGCACATTTTATATACACGAGCTTAAGATATCCACATGAACCATAAGAACATGTTTGTACAATTTCAAGTACACAAATTTAAACTCTTATGTATTTACATATTTTTCTATTCTCTTAAAAAATAGGTCTGTAATGTTTTTTTCACAAAAAAAGTCTCAATTGAGTTGCAAATGTCTGTTAATACTGATTTGAAGTATTTTGATAAAGCTAAACAAACGGCTCTACATAAATCAAAATATTCAACCGTTCTAAATGTAAGAACATTATAAGATAAGAATATGTCATACAGTGAATGTCCATGTTCTTTCATCTCATTCAAACACTGGCCGAGGAAACAGCTTCTGATGACCATCAGTCACTGGTTGCACGAGTTCATGTGATCCATCTGGGTGTGCCGATTGGGTATCAGTTCCTCGCTTATGGGCAATTACATCGGCGTAGATTGCTACACTGCCCGTGCTTGAAGATAAGAACAAAACAATACTTTGATTGGTCGGGGCCCTTAAGAATTGTGAACCAGCGAGGGGGGAAGCAAAGGTAGTGTTAGGAAATTACATCATGAGTATCGCTGTTCGGCCTCTGCCTAATTGCTACAGGAGGGAGAGGTTTGCCATAGAAATCTGCCAATAAAAGAGAGTCATGGAAAAGAAAAAATTAGATCAGCAATGTCCTTTTTTAAATCAAGGATCAACTCATTTCTACTGACTACAAAGTTAAAACTACATAAATAAATTCCTAGATCAAAATGTCACAGCCTGTGTTAACATGACACAGAACATTATATGCCGCATTCAAAATGTTTCCTGCAAGCATCAGGAAAATAAATAACACATATTAGTCACAGTGCAGGAAGCAAGTTGTTAAGGAGATTTTGCTAGTAGCATTTATTAGGTACAATATCAAGGTGGATGGTTGTGGTATTTCTGTTGGCTGATGATAGATGACTGTACAGGAAGGATGTGGCTGAGGCTTGCTGTGTGGATGGAGAGAAAACAGCTTTAAAGACAGAATTATGGGAGATGCTTACATGGTTAGGAAACAGAATGAGAAAAAAAAGAATGTTAGTGATGCGCATGCTGGTCGACATGCTGGACATGGAAGAGATGCTATGAACCGACAATTACCAGAATGTCTTGTATCTCCAAGAGGCTCAAGTTTGGGGAGCCTAGAAACTTTGGGAGTAGCCCATCCAACTAAAACAAAGAAAAATGTCAAATGATTACCTGTTAGGGTCAAATTAGTGGTTATTTTGCACGTGGCATTTGACTTTCCAGAAGTCTGTTGTAATGCTAGAAAACAGATTCACCACTGCTGTTTTTTATTTTTATTTTTTTTAAACTCAGTTTTTAATCAAAATGTCATAACTCAATCTTCCAGTGACATGACAGACTTCTCTCTGATGACATATGCTGGACTTATCCAATCACTTCTTACAATCAACTGCAAACTGGCATTCAGAACTGCTTCCATCCAATCCCAAACCGATGACTAGAACCCCACTCTACATTTTACCATTTTCAGTAATCCATTTCACTCTGATATATGCCACAATACAGACAAAGCTATGTTGTTACTTCAGTTAAAATGGCAACTTTAATAATGAGCAAGTAAAGGGACTGCTCTTCATTTTCTTTTAAATATGCTATTATATAAAATATGCTATTATATAGTTATATAAAAATATTACTTGTGTTATGTTTTGGATTTTGAATTTCAAGTAATTATGGGTAATATAAATGAAACCTAAACCTAAATTTGACATTCTGTATTTTCCAGACTACACGTCACATTTTTTTCTTTACCTAAAACATGCTTCAACTTATATAACGCAATTAACGTCATGTTCACAAAACATGGGTTTGTGTCGAATGAGATTGAGTTTATTTGTATAGCGCATTTCCCACACGCCGGTAGTTTCAGTTTAGCTTTAAATAGATGTGTTTAGGCTTGGCATTTATAATAAATGTTGTTTATAATGAATGCCACTATAATTTATATAATAGTGCTACTACTACTTATATTATAATAATCAGTTTTATCCTTATATGTTTCATTCCCGTTCTGTACTAAATAATGTTAAATTTAAAGGATTTGTTGTGGAGTGAATGGAACTAAATACATGATTATTGCAATTATAATGCTTGTAAACATTTGGTTTTATTTATCAGTGTTTTGCATTATTTCGGAATGTAATCAAAAAAAATGTTCTGTTTGTTTAGTTTAATTTTCATGAACTGTTCGTTACCTGTTCCTTTGTTCTAGTTTCCCAACACCCATTAGTTACTATGGAAAATCATGCCATTAACACACTTGTTCATCATTTAGTTCATTATCATTGTACATTTAAGTTCCTCCTTGTATTTAGTTGATTGTCAGGTATTGTCGTGTCTGTTTCGTTGCCTTCTTGCCAGTTGATTACCTACGTTTTTTGTTTGTTTGCTTGTTTAATAAATCTTTTGTTTATTTTAACCATTTTGGGATTTTTTCTCATCATCATTTGGACAAAAAGTAAACACCTTCTCTGTGTTTTTTTTCTCAACAATGCAATTTTGACTTGGTACAACTTATAGCCAGAGGAAGTCCTTCCTCTGTTGCTTGTTTTCTGACATGCATGTGCACTATGTGAAGTATTTGAACAATTTTTCTAAAAGTTCAATAAACAGATGCAAGTATTTGAAGAAGTTTTAATGTGGCACGCTTGTTTTGCAAATAGAAATACTTGCATTATAAGAATATATCACTAAAATGTAAGGAATGTCTTGGTGAAAACCTTTCAACCGCATTGAACGGAACAAGCACTTTGTCAAAGCACTTGGTATGGCAAACTGGCCACATGAAACTGTATTTACATGTACCATTGTAAACTGATTTTTTTAAATCGATTTTACCAATTACTTGTTCAGTGTTCATAGCTGAGGAACTAGTTGTAAAAGAGGCATTCTCACCTGGTAGGGGAGGAGGGGTAGGGCTTTTGACTGCTGCTTCTTCCACTCTAAGAGGGTCAACTCTATGCTTGCGTTTCAATCGTAATTTCCTAGTTTTCTTTTTGGTCTGGTCCACTGCTCCTGATTAAAGGTGACAGAGACATTACAATCACTTCATCCACTCCAAGAAACTGCAGAGGCAAATAGGTTCTTCATGTGTCATAATAGCAAAAGCTTGTATTTGAAATGAACTGACAATACAAAACAAAAACTTTATTATTTTACTCTCAGTACAATACTCTCAGCCCTTTTGAGGAATTACAGGTCCTACCTGATTCTGTACTCTCCGGGGTCTGTCTCTCGCTCTCTTCATCCTCCTCCTCTTCCTCCTCCTCCTCCTCATCTTGAAGGGCTGACTGTTCTTGCACACTGCTCTGTCTTTGCATCTCTTTCTCTTTGTTTAGTTTGTCTTCAAACTGGGATGTTTACATAAAGTAAGTATTTTTGCATCTTAAGGATTTCATCCAACTTTGCATTAAAAGAAATAATGTGACAACTAACCTCAGTAACAACATTGTTTATTGGCTGGAATGGGTTGGGCATGTTGACATCATCTAGCTCCTCCTCTTTCAGTGTCCTTCCTTCTCGCTCTGCCTCCTCTCGCTCCTGCTTGTCTCTGTCAGTGCAAAACATCTTCATCAAACTGTTGCACTTTAAAGTTATGATAAAACACAAGTAGAGACAAAAATATTTTCTTCGGTATTGTGATGTACATCTGACTGTTGATAAAAATGGCCATTTAAAAATGGGTGTTCCCCAGGGTTCTGTCCTGAGCACTCTTCTATTCTCCCTTTTACAAACACAGCTCTGTGGTCTTACGCAGTTTGAACTCAATTGTGATTTCTGCTGTAGACGCAGTTCCGATGGACCTGATCGCTAAGAGCGATGAGACGGCAGAGAATCTGACATGGTGGTGTTGGTATAATTCTCTCTTTTTAAATACCTGCAAGAATGTACGGTGGGGATTTGGTTCTATCCATTGGCAGTTAATTGGATTTTGAGGTCTAAAGGCACCGATATACTTCAAGCGAAATCGAAGAACGGCATCATTTCAAACAAAGTCAGGCCAAATCGAACTTCGTTTGGAAGTGTTCAAAGCGAACTTTCCAAAAGTTCACTACGGCTGTTGAACACCTTTGTACTACCATTGACCCTTGGCGATTACATAATAGGTTGGTGTGCGCGGAGGCACCGCCTTCTTTCATGCTGAAATCTTTTCCAGTTCATTTCTCCTCATGAGTCGGTCGAGGTCAGATGTTCATGAGTAAAAACATGAGCAAACTGGAGAATCGCTTTATTGTAGAAAATGAAGTTGTACTTCTGATGAAACGAGACGCTGAGACTGCTTTTCATGTTTAATACATTAAAGCTGCTTGATTTTAAGCAATCTATTATATAAATAAACGTGATGGGATTTTACTAGAGTGCCGAATTGCAGAGGTCGAGCAAACATATCCATGTTGCTATGATCAGATGCTTTTCTTATGCTTTATTAAAAAAATGCTTTCTGTTTTCTCAATTTTGTTGCGTGTTAATTTTGTTATTGAAAGGAAAACGCACAGCACATATTTACATATTCATCTAACTGTCACTCTCAGCATTGTGGGCGGTGTCAGGTGTTTCCTAACAGTATATCACTGGTCATGTATTTCAAACTTCGTTTTACCCCTAGCCGAAGAACGAAAAAACTTTGCCGTATAATGGGGCCTTAAGTGTTGCATTCAAATGAATGAGATCTTGCAGACAACTGTTCAAGGGGCAGGGTTTAATCAGACTAAAAGTTTGGAAAAGTCTAGCATGTCACCAGAGAGAAGTATGTCACTTGCATGGAAGATCGAGTTTAGATTAAACATTACGACAACAAAAAAGAAACGTATTCATGGATGAATCATTCACAATATAATACATAACATGGATTTACTAAACAGGATCAATTTTGACTGACTTTAAATGAGTTACTCTGCAGTAAAACAAAGAAAAATACAGTAACTATGAATACATGTTTGATTTTTAAAAGCAAATAAACCAGCTTAGTTGATATGAACTCATTTCAGAACTAAACTACATCCTTTCAAACTATTCTTAGACTATGTCGCTCCTGACATATCTGGAAAAGAGGGGGATCAGCATGGCAATCCATGTAAAAAGTCTTGTTAGCTCACTGACCTCTCCTCTCTGATCCGCCGAACTCTCTCTGCTCTTTCCTTCTTGTCTTGTTCTTCCTGAGCCTTCTGCTCTGCTGTATCTTTTTGCACACGCTCTGAAATTGCCTCATAGTCCTTGGCAATGTTATTCAGGAGCCAGTTAAGGCCATTCTTGATGGATTTGTCAACCTTCTTACCATAACCCAACACAGCAGAACAGGGCTCCTGAGAGTAAAGGGAACATTTAGCTCAGTTTTATATGATTGTTTTGCAACATTTCTGTCAAGTAATTAGATTAATTAAAATTATAAATATAAAAATAAAACAAATTTCACCACTGATTAATAAACTGTTTAAATATTAACTCACAATCTGACAGAGGCATTTATTCTCGTTGACAAGCTTCTCTAATGACAAGGTCTCGATGATATCTGCTTCAGCCAATGCCCCATCTTGGTCCTGTTTATTAGCCAGTCTGAAAGCCAACAAAAGAATATAAGCTGGTCACTAGGTGCGCAGGTTACTAGGTAAGCTGTCACAAACAAATGTCCTGAGGTCTGCACTTGAGGTGGACTGAATGATTAGCCTTGTATTATAGGGAACTCTTGACTTATTATCACACTTAAGCTATATTTAGTCAAAAATTTCATCTGCTGTTCACTCCCTCAGTTAATTGGACCCACTGCAGCTTGTCCAATGCTCCAACAGATATACAGATGATGCATTGCACATTTGCTGCACACTGCCCTGTTCCACTTGGACTAGAGGCAGGAATTATGGGAGTATGCTCTTCACTGATTACAGCTCGACATTCATCAAACCCTCCAAGCTCATCAGCAAACTCAAGGTCTTGGCTCTAAACACCTTCCTCTTTCGGTCAGGCAGGCATGGTTGGTGAGGGAGGGCTGCAAACATTAAAAAATGGGTGTTCACCAGGGTTCTCTTCTGAGCCCTCTTCTATTCTCCCATTTACACACCCAGCTCTGCGTCCTTACAAAGTCCCAACTCATCATGATTTTTATTGTTGATGCAGTTTTGGTGAATCAGATCAATAAGAGCTATGAGATAGTAAAGAATCGACATGGTGGTTTGGTATAATTACCAAATATCAGCAAGAACAAGAAGCCAATCAAAGGATTCACATGAACCACACATGCCGACAGATTGTTTAGGATCACATCAGAACCTACAGTGCTCAGCATAAATGAGCACACCCCCTTTGAAAAGTAACATTTTAAATAATCTCAATGAACACAAAAACAATTTCCAAAATGTTGACAAGACTAAGTTTTAAATAACATCTGTTTAACTTATAACATAAAAGTAAGGTTAATAATATAACTTAGACTACACATTTTCAGTTTTACTCAAATTAGGGTGATGCAAAAATAATTAGGGTGATGCAAAAATGAGTACACCCCACAACAAAAACTACTATATCTAGTACTTTGTATGGCCTCCATGATTTTTAATGACAGCACCAAGTCTTCTAGGCATGGAATGAACCAGTTGGCGACATTTTGCAACATCTATCTTTTTCCATTCTTCAAGAATGACCTCTTTTAGAGACTGGATGCTGGATGGAGAGTGATGCTCAACTTGTCTCTTCAGAATTCCCCATAGGTGTTCGATTGGGTTCAGATCAGGAGCCACTGAATCACTTTCACCCTGTTCTTCTTCAGAAATCCAACAGTGGCCTTAGATGTGTGTTTAGGATAATTGTCATGTTGGAAAAGTGCACAACGACCAAGGGCACGGAGTGATGGTAGCATCTTCTCTTTCAGTATAGAGCAGTACATCTGTGAATTCATGATGCCATCAATGAAATGCAGCTCCACGACACCAGCAGCACTTATGCAGCCCCACATAAGGACACTGCCACCACCATGTTTCACTGTAGGCACCATGCATTTTTCTTTGTATTCCTCACCTTTGCGACACCATACAGTTTTGAAGCCATCAGTTCCAAAAACATTTATCTTGGTCTCATCACTCCAGAGTACAGAGTCCCAGTAGTCTTCATCTTTGTCAGCATGGGCCCTGGCAAACTCTTTCATGGACGGCACCCATGCATGCCATTCCTCTGCAGTGTACGTTGTATTGTGTCACGGGAAATAGTCACCCCAGTTTGGCTTTTTACTTCTTTAGATAACTGCAGTGAACTTGCATGCCGATTTTCTTCAAACCTGTCGTGGTGTTAACTTCCATGGACGACCTGGACGTTTCTGTGAGATGATTGCAGTTCTATCTTTTTAACATTTTTGTACCACTTTTGCTAGTAGTAAAGCTTTGCTGATCTTCTTGTAGCCTTCGCCTTTCTGGTGTAAAGAAATTATTTTCTTTCTCAGGTCATGTGACATTTCTCTTCCATGTGGTGCCATTGCTGACAGCATGAAATGGGAAGGGGTTTTAATGCCCTTTTATAGTCAACTGTCTGCTGGACACCTGTGTAATGAATAATTAGACTCACCTGTGGTTGAATTCTTGTTAAATTAGACATTTGTAGTCTAAAATTTAGCTTTGCTTCAAAGACTATCAGTGGGGTGTACTCATTTTTGCATCATCCTAATTTGAGTAAAACTGAAAATTTTGTTCTCTAAGTTATATTATTAACTTTACTTTCATGTTACAAGTTAAACAGATGTTATATAAAACTTAGTCTTGTCAACATTTTGGACATTGTTTTTGTGTTCATTGAGATATTGTTTAAAATGTTACTTTTCAAAGGGGGTGTACTCATTTACGCTGAGCACTGTATATTATCTCAGATGCTAAGGGAAATTGAGGATGGGCCCCCGGGTGCAGAGATCTTTTTACAGGTGTACCACTGTAATCAGTCTGTCAGGTTGTTTTACTGGACCATGCAAAATTGTAGAGGCGTGCACAGGGTGGAGTAGTAAGCTGAATGTATCAATGGGGATGTGCTTCACAAAATGCAATGTTCATAAGCCAGAATAGTACTAAAGCCCAAAAAAAAAAGAAAAGAAAAAAAAAGACCCCAGCCACTTGAACAAAAGCCTTTTTCATTTCCCCAGTACACTTAAGGCGGTATGTGAAGGTGGGGTATTTCACTTTTCACCTTTCTAAACACGAATCTGCATATCTCATCAGTATGTACATACGCCATAGGCAAAGTGGGATTTTGCACAATATCAGCATAAATCCTCATTAATTACCTGTGTAAATGCATTAAAGTAACTTGCACGTATCATTGAAGACAGCAATAATTACTTTCTTTTTAAATACATAATGGCGATAAATAAATGTCACATTCAGACACACCCATTTGGCAGCTGTGATGCCTGATTATTGGATTAAACTGGCGTAGTTTTTTTTTTTTTTTAAGATCATTTGGTCAGCGCACCTTTATAGCTTTACTGAGTGATTGTCAATTAAGGTTATTACACAACAAGCCAATTAGAACACAGTTTATAGATGGTTTATACATACAGTGTGTACGGAAAGTATTCAGACCCCCTTAAAATTTTCACTCTTTGTTATATTGCAGCCATTTGCTAAAATCAGTTAAGTTCATTTTTTTTCCTCATTAATGTACACACAGCACCCCAAATTGACAGAAAAACACAGAATTGTTGACATTTTTGCAGATTTATTAAAAAAGAAAAACTGAAATATCACATGGTCCTAAGTATTCAGACCCTTTGCTGTGACACTCATATATTTAACTCAGGTGCTGTCGATTTCTTCTGATCATCCTTGAGATGGTTCTACACCTTCATTTGAGTCCAGCTGTGTTTGATTATACTGATTGGACTTGATTAGGAAAGCCACACACCTGTCTATATAAGACCTTCCAGCTCACAGTGCACGTCAGAGCAAATGAGAATCATGAGGTCAAAAGAACTGCCTGAAGAGCTCAGAGACAGAATTGTGGCAAGGCACAGATCTGGCCAAGGTTACAAAAAAATGTCTGCTACACTTAATGTTCCTAAGAGCACAGTGGCCTCCATAATCCTTAAATGGTAGACATTTGGGAAGACCAGAACCCTTCCTAGAGCTGGCCGTCCGGCCAAACTGAGCTATCAGGGGAGAAGAGCCTTGGTGAGAGAGGTAAAGAAGAACCCAAAGATCACTGTGGCTGAGCTCCAGAGATGCAGTCGGGAGATGGGAGAAAGTTGTAGAAAGTCAACCATCACTGCAGCCCTCCACCAGTCGGGGCTTTATGGCAGAGTGGCCCGACGGAAGCCTCTCCCCTCAGTGCAAGACACATGAAAGCCTGCATGGAGTTTACTTAGGACCATGTGATATTTCAATTTTTTTTTTTTAATAAATCTGCAAAAATGTCAACAATTCTGTGTTTTTCTGTCAATATGGGGTGCTGTGTGTACATTAATGAGGGAAAAAAAAATGAACTTAAAAGATTTTAGCAAATGGCTGCAATATAACAAAGAGTGAAAAATTTAAGGGCGTCTGAATACTTTCCGTACCCACTGTATATCTTTGAAGTGCACTGAATATACATTTGTTGTATATTAATTTTGTCTACTGCCTAATGTTCTGATTCTATCGACAGACATCTCATCTTCTATGTTGGATGATCTGTACTTATTCTGGCCATTAAATCACGTTCAATGGCAAGAAAAAGTCAAGTTCTGAAAACTCACACTAATACAGGTTTGCCTGCAATACGAGGGTGCCGGAGAACCTCAGCCATCGTGTCTCTGGTTTCCTGGATCCTCTGGACATCACTGGAGTCCACAACAAACACCACTCCATAAGACTCAGAGTAGTAGTTTTTCCAAATGCCTCGGATGCGTTTACCGCCACCCAGGTCGAAGATTGTGACCTCAAACTTCCCCTGCTTCAGGTCCACCTTTGAGAAGCCCACTGTAGGTGCTACATCTAAAGGACTTTCTACGACAGAAATATACACATTATGAGAATGATCCTGGATCTTGAAAACACAAAACATAAAAAATATTCAAGAAAATATTACAGTGAATATTTACCTCCCTGGATTCCTCTGACTGTAGCGGTTTTTCCAGCATTGTCCAGTCCAACCATTACTAATGTCACCTTCCTGCAAGAACACAAATACAGCATCACTTCATTATACGTCACCCACAGACCTCCCAAAGTTCAAGAAGGCCCTTCTAATGAGAAATGATTTTCTGTAAAACATTTTAAGGTGCAAAGGAAAAATGTAGCTTAAAACACCTGTGCCAATGAAGTACTTAGAAAAGTTTTGAAAATCTTTTATACCATTTTCAAAAAATATTCATTTAAAGTTTATAAAGGTTAAATGTAATAACTAAAAATGTTATGAGGTTTAACCATACAGTAAAAGGTAGTAAAAATGTGACAATCTTTATTTAAAAAAATTAAAAATGTTTTTTCTTTTTATTAAAAAAAAATAAATATTTTTTCATTCTTAAATCAAATTTTTGGGCAGTTGCACCATGTGCAATTTTATGTGAACTAGCCTTGCCTAAAAGATCAACTAAAGGTCTACAGGCCAGGGGTCTTATATATCTTAAATATATCCATGATATATTTTCCTCTTGTCTATTTCTTATAGGTTTTGGTCTGCATAGTCACACCACATTAGTTTAATTTGGTAGAAAAAATAAAGTTGTTCAAATATCAATAAGAAATGAACATTTTTATTAATTTAAGATTTTAAGCCAAATCACTTAATGTTTTCTTTTCAAGAATTTCATTATTTTAATGAAGCTTTTTCATTTTAATATCAGGACAACTGTATCACCCCATTACTTTATGTACCAAACAATATCAAGATGAATTTTAATACAGAAAAAATAATTTAAAAAAAACATGCTAAACACAGAAGAGGTGCATTGAAGTCATCAAAAAAGTTCATGAAGACAACATTAAACTTTTTGACATTTAAAAAAAAAAACGACATTAAGTGATGAATTCACCCACAGCTGTGAGCTAAGACAAGCTAAGAAGTTAATGCATCATCTCATGACTGGCAAAAGCACACAGGGATAAAGAGGATGATTCAGCATACTACGCACAAAAATGCAAAGTAAATAATGTGGCCTTTCCGACACGAATGACGTTCAAAAATATAAATTCAATGATAAGCTGTCAGGGGCTGTAGAGTCACAGCTGTTTTAACTACAAGGCTTCCAGTGGAGGCTAAAGAGTAATAATAAGACATCTGTGGAGTAACACAAATATATCCTGAAGTGACATGTGTTTTCTGCTCACCATCATCAACCTATGCTTAATTCTGAAGAAATGCCAGACAAACACGGGCCAGGCGGCGTAAACAAACTTCGCAGCCTTCACTGATGCACACAGGAAAGCTAAAGAACTTGGCTACCAAACACATACACACACAAACAGATACTTAACTGCGGCACTTGCGCCGCAGGGACATCAAGCGCACTATCCAGGTGACAGTTCTCTGCAACCAGGAGGCCTTCATCGAAACTGGGAATAGATCAAGATGACAGCTAGCTTTCCCTTGACTTCAGTTGTTTTTGTCGATACACACTCTCTCTCTCGTCTCTCCTGGCATTTGGTCAGCTCTGTATCTTAGGGATTAGCTGGGGATTTCTACTTAGCCCAACAAGATCAGTGACAGGGTGCTAGAGGACACACTACGTTCAGCCAATGAAATTAAGACAATAACTTAGACAGTTAGTTGTCAGTGGAGAGTAAGAGTCTCCATAACATCACTGGCACTTTTGGGGACAGACATCTCCACTTTAAACGGACCAATTCTTAGGTGCCATTTTACGCAGATTTAGGCTTGTCGAGCATCTTGTTTCAGACACAGCAGGTGATGCAAGTAATCAGATATTTATCACTTGGGTCTAAGCCTATGCCTGTTTGTGAGTCATGTTCAAACACGTATAGTGAGAGGTGCATGTAGGGCCTCTAATCAGCATACAGCATCTCTTTGAAAGTGGACTTAAACACTGAAATTGAAAATGACACTAGGATTAATGCAACCATGACAAAAGATGAATCTACTGTGTAAAATTACTTGGTGAGTTGGTGTCACCAGAAAAACAGTTTTGTTAATGTAAACTAAAACTGTTAAAACATTTTCATTAAAATAAAGCTTAAATAAAATCAAATATAAATATTAGATAAAAAAAACAAACAAAACTAAAATAGAAATGTTGGCAACTAATTGAAATAAAATTAGTACAAGTAGTTTTTAAATGTCACAAAGTTGCCTTTTCTTTTTGATGACTTGAATGCACCTCTTCTGTGCACAAATTTTCTGCACTTCTTTAAAAAAAATAAAATCATTTCTTATTAATATTTGAACAACTTTTTTTCCCTACCAAATCAAACTAATGTGGTGTGACCATGCAAAATACCTAACCAAGTGGCATATGTAAATAAATTATGATTGACCTTTTCTTAGAAATAATGTTGCTTTTAACCAACTGGTCTCAAGGTCTTTTTAGTGGATGTATTATGTCCACTAAAGATATATCACTCAAATATGAAAATTATGTCATTTTCTGAAGCCTCATTTTGTTCCATCCAAACCATTCCATCCACCAAAGTATAGCCTACCTACAGGTCCCATAAGGATAAGTACATGATGACAGAATTTTTGTTTTGTTTTGCTTTGCAATAAATGCCACTTGATTAGATCATTTATATCATGTATAAATTATTAAATCACAAAGGGGGGGGGGGTTTCTTTTTATTTCAAAAGTAGATCATCATTCCCAAACGTTTTTCCTCAAATGATGCATTTTACACATTACACAAGTTACACATTGAACTTCCCACTGCAAAAAAAAAATATCAAATGCACTTAGTGCATCATCAGCCATGTAATTTTTTGTTGCCATGAATAAAAACAAAGACAAACAAGAGAGTCGCATAGTTAAGAGTCAAAAACCACCCATGGCAATTTTTAGTGTGGCTTACCTGTCCAAATACAAACTGGGAACACTGTACAAACATAATGTTAGATAACATATACACAGTTGCACATTACAAGAATTGACAGGTCTGCTCAGAAAAGTTAATAAATGTATCTTACTGTCTTGAGTTGTAGACACTCACCTTGCAGGTTCTCTCCATCGTTTCAACCANGACTATAGAATAACACTTTGACTTAGTGCATCATCACATCATTAGCCATGTAATTTTTTGTTTCCATGAATAAAAACAATGACAAACAGAAGACAGTCGCATAGTTAAGAGTCAAAAACCACCCATGGCAATTTTTAGTGTGGCTTACCTGTCCAAATACAAACTGGGAACACTGTACAAACATAATGTTAGATAACATATACACAGTTGCACATTACAAGAATTGACAGGTCTGCTCAGAAAAGTTAATAAATGTATCTTACTGTCTTGAGTTGTAGACACTCACCTTGCAGGTTCTCTCCATCGTTTCAACCAGTTGCAGCAGTTCGCCATCAGATTGAACATTTCACCCCAAGTGCTTGAACTAGGACTTATTTAATGACAGCCGTTTTGGCTGATAACTAAAGTTCCTGGCTAATTTGTGTTTTAAAAAAAATCAAACCGTTATATGCTAGCACCCTTTTATCTGGGCGACCCGTGATTTAATTAAAACAGACATTTTGTTATGTCATTCTAGCAAAGAATAAGGGCAAAATAAACAAAACATGGTCAACTAAGATATACTACTTATCAAACCGTCACTTACGAAACTGACCATAGAGTTTAGTTTCATTTTGCTCTCTACACGAATCAATGCACCCTCACTGAAGGCTAACCAGTTAGCTACTGCATACGATCCATGAAAACTATTGAATTACATTATTGTGTCTTTAGAGGGAAAATCTAATTAGACCATAACTATACATACTGTTTTAACGTCCCCGGAAATGCTTTACTCTCAAATTCAGACCGTTTTTAGCAAAAACTGTACTGGGATAACTGTTAGCTTGCTAGCAGTCCGCTTTGTTTACCAAGCTGAATCTGGCTGCTATGGCTGCAGCCACGATTTCGTCGAGGGTCTGGGTTGCCAAGTGTTTAAAAATTGTATGATAATGTTTGTATGAAAAACTAAATAAATGTAAACTGTCTTTGTAAGCTTTCAACATGTGTTTGTACTCAGACAGCTTATAATCTTTACACAGATACTTTACACAATGATACTGTGTCGACCAAAGTGGCCGAAAAATATTCGTCTAGAACAAGTTGACTTGGCAACACTACTTGCCTAACGCAATCTAAAAAGTGAACAGTGCCTCCAGTGGACGGAGACGTAGCAAACTGTAGGTAATTATCACCACATAACATCAACGGGTAAATAAATTAAAACATCGTGGTGCCACAATTCTGTCTGCGAGACAAAGTAATATCTGGATTTTTTTTTCTTCTTCTCTGGGCATGTGTAGAATGCCAACGATATACAATACAATGAATCCTGACTGTTTACAATAAACCAACAAACTTAAATCCCCTTAAAATGTGTTTATTAATTAGGACAAAAAAGCTCTCCATATATAAACCCAGTCACCCCAATCATAGACTATTTAAACTCTTCAAACATTTACAGAAGATACAAAACAAAACAAAAAATGAATAAATAAGACGGTTACTGCTCATAAATCGAACAGCTTTAAACATGCCTCGGTTTGAGACACAAATTAGTTCTCCCCTTACGATTTTCTTGAGTTTAAAGAGAAGTCATTTCGAATATGCCATGATAATGTTCAGTGAGGCGTTGTGGCACATGTACACTCCTCCATTAACAGGAGCATCGTCTTAAAGACTAGGCCTTCCCAGCAGCATCAGCCTGCTGTTATAAGCCAACAGTTCTTCTGATCTCAACCGAAGTCAGTCCTTCATTTAAAGACTTGGTGTCTTTAATTCTTCCTAAGTGTCCACTGACTTAAACAGAAGCAACTTAATGACATTTGCAAAATAAGCAATCAGTAACATTTTACAAAGGTTCACATATCAAGGTTTTTCTTTTAAAATAATAACAGAATAGGTTTATAGTGTGCTTGCAATACCTTGAGTGGCCTATGAGTTTCCATCCAGTACTTCTGCTCATAAAGCACCATGTAACACTGGTAGACACCTGACCTACTGTCTCAAAACAGTAAAGTTAAACCTTCCATTAAACGCCAGACTGAGCACAACATTTTATGCTTTCTAGAGCAGGTATATACCCTGGCCAGAAAGACTGACCAAATCTTCTTGTAGTGTTATGGTCCTTGGTGGCCTCTCATTATCAGGAATTGAAAAGACAAGCAAAAATGAGAGAACAGACTAAGCTCTGAGACAGAAAGTGATGACAAGTGTCCAAAATCACCTGCTGTGCATTTTACAGAAAGACAAACGTACTTTTTTTCTGAGAAAGCAGATGACAATAAAGTGAAAAAAAAATAATACAAAAATACTCCCA
>RJVU01049572.1:4394959-4437998 GCA_003731715.1 Anabarilius grahami
TTCATAGGCACCAACTTCATGTATCATAAAGCTAATCCTCCTCTGAAATGTGCACAAAAGCCTTGATTCAAAACGGATTCCAATAAACTCTAAGCATGTTGCTAAGCTAGTGCTTTACGCTAAGGTTGCTTTTACACTTGGTTTAATCAAATCATCCAAACGGATCGAACTCTGATGTCAAACGAACCTGGGCCGGGTGCACACCAAAAGTGCTGGTGACCAGTGTTGGGGAAAGTTACTTTTAAAAGTAATGCATTACAATATTGCGTTACTCCCTAAAAAAAGTAACTAATTGCATTACTTAGTTACTTTTTGTGAAAAGTAATGCATTACATTACTTTTGCGTTACTTCAGGTGCGTTCACGCCATATCGTAATTAATGTAACTTTGAGATTCTGGCTCGTAAAAAGCATTCAGGTCCTCGTAGGGCTCGTAATTGCAGTTTGTAAGCTGGGAGTTTTCTGAAAGCTCCCACGTGTACCACGTAGCGCTGTACCACCTGACCGCTGTAGATTAATTTAGGCATTGATAGTGGTGCCATAGAAACGCATAATTCCTAGTCCGAGGACGTGAACAGCTCCAAATATAACGTCACGTGTTGTCATCTCAAGATTACGGTAATTACGTGGTTGCGTGACTGCAGCGTTATTCTCACCTGGGCTGGGCTTGCTTGTTTAATTTAATATATTTCATTATTACAGGTTTGCGTACAATTCTGAGATTGCATTTCACTGTTTTTATTCATTTTGAGGAATACTGAATGTTTTTGTGCAAGTGAGATTGTTTTCACATTTAGTCTAGAACTACAATAACCATCATGTTTACACAGCGCACACAACACCTCTGGGACAGGAGAGCTGTCAGTCATTAAATGTGAAAACAAAGTAATTTGCGTTACTTATTTGAAGAAGTAACTTAGATATTTTGTTGTAAATTGAAAAAGTAATGTGTTACTTTACTAGTTACTTGAAAAAAAGTAATCTGATTACATAACTCAAGTTACTTGTAATGTGTTTCCCCCAACACTGCTGGTGATAGCAAGTACAAGTATAAAAGTAATAAAAATACATAGCACACACAAGTACTGAGTAAAATAGTGAACTTTTAATTAGGGCCCGAGCACTGATGGTGTGAGGACCCTATTGTAATTGCTCAGTCAATTATTCTTCTTCTCCGAAATGAATCGCATTTTTGAGGGCCTATACATGTTTGAAAACCCATGAAACTTTGCATACACATCAGAAGTGGTGAAAATTTACATCTGATATGGGTTTAATTAGGTGTGGCAAAATGGCTCGATAGCGCCACCTACAAAATTTCAATTAAGCACCCTTCGCTCTACATTTCATGTACAAGTATGAATTTCAGCAGACACGTGTAACAGTACAATACCTACAAAAAAGTCCCGGGTGCAAAATCTGTAAACCAAACAGGAAGTGAGATATTTTGAATTTTCTCTGCAAAATATTTGCAGTTTTTGCCATTTCCACATGTTCTACTTTAACGAACTCCTCCTAGAGCTTTAATCAGATCAATATCGTATTTGGTCAGTCTAATCTAAAGGCCTTTGCGAAGTTAAATTGCGAAGATCTTGAGTTTTCACTGAAGGGTGTGTCTGTGGCGGCCTGACAAAGTTTGATGTTTTTTCCATGAAAGAGGAAGCTGCTGTAACTCAGGCATACAGTGTCCGAACTTCAAACGTGTGATAAAAGTCACAAGAGTCCAGTAACGAGTCCTGGCCTAAAGACATCTACATGGCAATATTCAGTTAGTCATAGCGCCACCTGCTGGCAACAGGAAATGGCATGCTTTGCACTGTAATTCACTCCCAGAAACACATTTGTATATGCCATGAAGTACCAAACATGCTAGAAACATGTTAAATCATGCAACACTAGACTAAGTGCTAAATTATGTGATTAACGCCACGAAACAGGAAGTTGTTGTAACTCAGGCATACAATGTCCAATCTGCCCCAAACTTCACATGTTTGATAATATTCCTGGCCTGAAGACATCTACATGGCAATATTCAGTTATAGTCAAAGCGCCACCTGCTGGCAGCAGGAACAGTGGTGCATCAAAATGACTTTGCCATATTTCTCCTCTATTTATCCGCTTAAATGACTATCACCCACTGTTCATAGTTTTCCTGAGGCCACCGGATGGCGGTGAGCCCGGGTGCGAGGGCCCTTTCATCGCTGCTTGCAGCTTTAATTTATTTTGTAACCACTATTTTATGTATTGAATAAATTATATTCATAATTGGCATTCATCAATTGGTTTTTTGTTGCTTGCTGCAGTGTATTCTGGGATTGTCTTCTCTGCAAAAGGCACATGCAATGCTGCCTTGAAATGTTGCCAAATTACAAAATTACAAAATCTACCTTTTGGAACAGCCTTTTTGCATTATGAGCACACCATTTGACTCACATATTCAGAAATGTGGTTCTGCATATCAGTGGCGGCTACTGGTCTGTCAGAGAGGGGAAGCTCATTTTCGGCCTACATCATAAAATTGTCTATTTATTTAAAAGTAAATTCTGCCCTACGTTCCTTTTCAAGAAAATGGTCTGTGACCCTGTCGTACCAACTAGGAGTCTTTTCAAGTAAAAAAATATTAAACTCTGTAAAACTGAAACAAGGAATGTGGTGTATAATTGTGTGAAATGTATGATGAAAATCAAGCAATTTCGCCAAGCAAATATCAAAGAAATAGGTTGCAGCAGTTTTTATTTCGACTGAACTTGAGAAATCCGCGATGGGACTGAGCGCGAATAGCTTCAGTGATTCCTTATAGTACAGAATCGCTGTCAGTCAAAAGGAGATGCAGTCTTTCGACAGACCCTCCAATCATCACGCAGAAGCTCGGAGTCCGGGCCAGCCCACTCCCCATTCACCCCCAGAGACGCTGAGCGTCCGTGGGCGGGACATAATCGCAGCGTTTATCCAATGACCGTCTAGTTTCGAAGCGCTGAAAAAAACCGTTCAAAGCAGCCCCATTGAAGTCAATGGACGCTGGGCTTCAATAGGGAAATGCACTGTGACGCTGCGGGAATGTATGAGAAGGAAATCGAGTCAGCCGACCTGCTATATGTAACTGATTCTGAACGAACTCGTCTTTGAGATGAACGTTTTCTAACGCATTTTTAGTCAATAAAATGTTAATACAATAGTACATATTTGACCATTAATTTTGTGACATTATAAGGGAAGCCGAGCTTCCCTTGCAGTCTTAAAGAAATCGTCCCTGCTGCATATGTATCCTAACTGAAATGGAACATCATAAGTGGCTTATCTGAAACGTTCTACATAGACAGCAACAAAGTTTAGCCACACAATTGCACTCTTCATGTGAAGTGTGCAGAATGCTCAACTCACAATTGACTTTGTGTTGGAATGTTGCAAAGCTAATCTTAGAGGTACAAGATTTAGAATCTGCCAACTTTCCTAATGGCGATTTACGGTGCTCATTTCTGCTGCCAGGTTCTCTGCCAATCACCTGAACCTAAATGCCATGTGACTAATTGCTGATTGACTGATGGCCCCTCAACAACACACACAGTCAGACTTGCAGCTAATTTGAGCTGTCATGTCAAAGGCTGCAGACGGGGAGATATCAAGCCCCCCCCCAAAAAAATAATCAGTCAATGGTAAAACTTTAATGAATTTACTTTAATGATGTTAAATGTTGGCAATATGTTGCTTGGGGGGCATCTACCGACAGGGGCTAAGGGGCACATTATGACCAGCAAAACCTAGTGCTAAACTGGAGTGCATTTCCCATACAATGACGTAAGTCACAGCTTAACTACCATAGTACGATGCATCGTTGGAGAAATTAGCTGGTCATGAATGTTTCCTGAATTTGTAGTAGCAAACATCCATCATTTGAACCACGCTGGTTCAACAAACTGTCGTTATGGAAGTTACGGAGGCGGTAAAATAATGAGTTCTAATAATTAATTGGTTCAAGTTCGAATTAATGTCTGATTATTGCTGTAAATAATGAGCATGTCATTTGAAAAGTAGGCTACTTTGCTATTTTTTGTTCTTGTCATTTTGCTTAATTTAGAGATGTTTGATTCCAACTAAACACACAAACTAAAAAAATGTAGAATGTAATTTGTATATTAATAAAATGAAAAATATAGATTACTATGTTAGATTGCTTATTTAGCTCAAGAACACAGTCTGTTTAAGTTCACATCATGAACAGGAAACTAGAGCTGTAGTTTTCAACAAGTCCTTGTTCATATCTCCAACCACACAACTTTGTAATGTTGTTTGCGAGTGTTGACTGGTTTCGGGAACAGAGGTGTAAAAAGTACAAGTGCTGAGTGAAAATTTTACTCAAGTAAAAGTAAAAGTATCTGGCTAGAATCATACTTGAGTAAAAGTAAAAAAAAGTACCACATTAAAATTGTACTTGAGTATTAAAAAAGTAAAAGTAACAGCAAGAATGAAAACTAGAGATTGTTGTTCAAGCTTTTAATCTCTAAAAACATGAAGTGAATGAACCACATACAAGGTTTTATCCTGCTTTAGAACTGTTTGTGTTTAATTGTATTTAATTATCAAACTATAAGACTACTACCTAATGCCAGTATGCTACTCATAGCATGCAAAACCTCGGATTTAACTTAAGCAGAAGCTGATTTTCAAAATTGTGAGTGTCAAGCCTAGCTTTTTTGGGGCTAAAAAGCAATCATGCAGTGCCTGAAACACTAGTGTCTGAAACACAGGCCAGATATCCATCCAACTCTTTGCTGGCTTCATGTGTTGTCGGTTTCAAAGAAGTGAAAAAATCTTTATCATCAGATGAACTGTTGGCCACGGGTGCTCTTGATCCTGTGGCTGTTTTTGGACTGTGTTCGCAGCTGAATCACGTTCTTCCTCCATTTTCTTCCACTGATTGACTGTTATAGTTTCTCTAAATTCCAGGTAAACAAAGAGTATAGAACCCAAGAGGCAACACTCTGATACTTTTTAGGCAACAGTCACTAGGTGGAACTTCGGTAGCGTAGCCACCATTATGGGCTGAAAATACTAACTGGGCCATAGAATCCTTCACATCTTACGCACCCAAAATCGGCGAATTTCAATGCCAAATCAGAGGCGCAAAAGAACTTTTTTTTTAAATGAAATCATCAGTAAACTGTATGGCTCCTACAGTAAATGTTGTATTGTCTTATATATGTTTTATTTTACCAGTTGTGGAATCCAACCATTCAACCATCTGAGGTAACGTAGTTAGCCTACTTTATTGAGTATTTCCATTTTATGGAACTTTACACATTTATTAATAGTAAATTAATAATTAATACATTCAAGATCATCATATTTGCAGCGAACAGTATGTTTCAGACCTAGAGGAATAATAGTAAAAATAGTATCAAGGTCTGAATTGAAATAGGCTAAATTAGATGTTTTAATGGATCACACTACAAACATAATGATCTTATAATACATGATGCATTTCTGTGTCCGTTATCGCATAATTCCCACTTTTGGACACTTTTGCTTTAACAGACATTAGACAACACTGTAAAATCAAGCTGTTATATTCATATATTTATAGTCCAACATTCCCAATTTTTCTGATGCATGTCCTTAATTTAATTTCATACGTTGGTAATAATTCAGTGTTTGTAAGCCTTTTAAAGAATTTTAACCCAAACTGACTGGGTTTCTAGAGAGCAAAAAGGTTTTGTGAAAAAAGTGGAAGGCTTACACAAAGTCTGTAAAATAAACTGTTAAAAGGATTTGATGATCACTAGTGATAGTATTTTATTTCATTCAAGTTTGATTTCAGCTTTAATGTAAGCTTTTTTTTTTTTTTTTTAACAAAGCAGCTGATATTGCCATAGAAATTAGTGGAATGTCAAGTCACTTTCACACCAAAATGGCGGAAACGCAGGGCTGCTGCTGGGCGCCGGTGTTGCAATGGATTGTTCTATTGAGTGTCGCTTCTTGTTAGTGTATGTTCTTTGAGGTCAAGGTGCTGTGCATTGTGGTAATTGATGCGACATGATGTCACTTCCAAAGGACCAATGAACATGTCTGACCAATTTCATGGAACGTGAAAATGAATCTCATTGAATGAATAACATTTAAATTAAACTGGGCATCAGCGCAATTCAGTTGGTTTGGTAATAGCAAGGGAAAATAGATTAAGTCATCTCCAAAAAATAAGTACTTTTTGACAGTAAATAAAATTGTAAGGAGTAAAAAGTACTTTTTCTTTTCTTAAAAAATGTAATTAAGTAAAAGTATTGATTTTTAATTGTACTCAAGTAAAGTAAAAATCCCCCAAAATAATACTTAAGTACAGTAATCAAGTAAAATTACTCAAGTACTTTACACCTCTGTTCGGGAAACACCAAATCATTGAACTATGCTGCTAACAACAGAAATAATTGCAATCATAGTTGGCTAGCAATGCTGTTTTAGGAAACGCACCATAAGAATTATTACTTGTTTTTAACTGGCGTCACAATGCATTCTGGAATTGCATTTGAATCTGCCTTAGAATCCGGCCAAAATAATGTTATCTTAGGAGGAGGCATAGGCTAATTATGCTGCCTACCTTTTGGAATAATCTTTGTGCACTTATAAAGCTTGAAGTGCTGCCACCAGAGACAGCTCAGTCGGTTTTTAAACAAAGCGTAGGATAAGCTGAATATCAGATTAGCAGTAATAGTGTGTTTTAAAGTATTTAACCACAAATTCAATTTCATTTGATCTTTACTCAACTTTCATCACTTTCATGTATTTAAAGACCTTTCACTCACATTAATATTAAACATGGTTTTCTGGATTATGCAAAAGAAGACATAAGATCTCATTTCAGAAACTTATTCTTTCTCTAAAATTAATATGCTAGATAAAAGTCATATTCTACCAAAGAAAACAAATCACAGGATCCATTCTATGTGTGCAGGCAATAGGGATTTTGTATCTCACACCAATAATTTCTTGATTTGCACTACTCTATTAAAAGTATTTGCATATGTGATATGTCTTGAAGACTTTTAAATCCCTGCCTGGGTTACCTGCTAGATGGCAATTCCCCTCCTTAGGGAAGACCAAAGGTAATTGCGAGAAGTTTTAGTGAATATATAAAAGTCGGAAGGTCTCGCAGTTCCCTCCCAAATGACCTACTCTATTCATTCACGGAGGACTAATATGGGACGGCAGATTCGTCAGCTTTTGTTAGTGCTGAGACATCTTCAGCTCTGACACATGTTCCCAGAGTAAATTAGCGAATCAAAAACAAGTAAACAAATATGGTGATTCAGAAAACACTAAGTGATGTATGAAAATGTAGGAAATTATTAGTTTTGACTGTTAGTGATGGTTGGATAGAGAATGTGTGGAATTTGGTGGGGTTTTTTTCACCGTTTCAAACATGGATGCTCTAAATGAAACATTTAATGTGAAACCATGTGACTTATTTCCTAGTGAAATAGGATATTTAATGAGAAAAATGTAAGGCAAGACTTCATTCTATCCATTTTTGATTGGACTGGATCATGAGAAATGGTTGTTATACAAACCAAAATGAAGCCAGGTGGTCAGAGGGAGGGGTTGAAAAGTAAGAGGGATTAATAAAGACGGCCGAAAAGGGAAGTCATTTCAGAGCAGGAGCAAGTTATTTCATTTTGATAAAAGATTACTAAGCAATTTTTTTCTATAATGTGCACCAATCTATGAATCATGCGCAATAACACCAGCAATGTAGGTGACTTATTATGCCCCTTTTTACAAGATGTAATATAATTCTCTGCTGTCCCCAGAATGTGTCTGTGAAGTGTCAGCTCACAACTTTCAAAAAAAGGCAAAAAAAATAGAGAGTAACTGATAACGCCAGTCAGAAGAGAGAAAGATGTAATTTTCACTGTCACTCCCATAGCCGCTGTATTAGAAACACCCTCACAGCAGCGTTAACTAGTTCTTTTGTAATTTGATGCAAAGGTAATATAATACAAATAATGTTATAAATGTACATACATTTAAAGAAAATATGAAAATATAAAAAAA
Organism: Anabarilius grahami; assembly: GCA_003731715.1. Taxonomy (NCBI): domain Eukaryota; kingdom Metazoa; phylum Chordata; class Actinopteri; order Cypriniformes; family Xenocyprididae; genus Anabarilius; species Anabarilius grahami. The sequence goes on from RJVU01049572.1 coordinate 4,403,002, forward strand.
CGCATCATCACAGTCTGTGAAAAGTGTCTATATGAGGCATAGGCTAAATAATACATGAGAAGCTCACACAGCAAATATAACACTCAAAATGGATCACAAACTGTTTGTGATGCAATATATCAGGGGCCGTATTCACAAAACATCTTAAGGCTAAAAGTAGCTCCTAACTTGCCGATTTAGGAGAAACTCTTTAAAATAATGGGAGTGTCAGTCCTAAATTTAGGAGTTTTGCTCTAAGAGTATTTCACAAAGCATTTTAGTGCTAAAACTAGCTCCTAAGTCTGTGAAACGTTAGGAGTAGTCAAGAGGACTCCTAAGTCACTAAGACCAAATCACTGAACAGATACTGACACTGAACACCATTGAGGGAATAGCAATAGAGCCTTGGGTGCTGAACCTTTTCTTCATAAATGCAATACAATTTGATTTATAGATTTGAATCTACGATGAGACGCCAAAAAAAACTTAAATAAATAAATATTGTCTGATTACCTGTGCCAGTGTTTTTTTTTATGAGTTCACACTTACAAATGATTGAATAGAGTAAAACAAATATATATATTAAGCATATTTGGTGTGCTGTCCAAATCGAGGGCTCCGAGCCCAGACCCAAAGTTCTTCCCATATCCCCAGCCGAGAGGGAGGAGCGTGTGGCGGAGGGATGCAGAAAACCATCGAAGTAACTATAAGCGAGTCGGCTCTCTTCTGTGTATATATTCCTCCTCTTGAGCTGATTAGATTCGAGCCGTTTGAATGTGTTTCTCCCAAACTTTGTTTATAAAACATAATTTGTCGCTTATTCTGCATTCTCTTGAGATACAGACATCCAAGAGGTGGACAATTAACTGTATATACTAGTTTAGTTAGTGACACATAGCCTACATTTTAAAACCTTTATGGCAACAATATGGGAACATTTTATTTTGACTATGGCAACATTTGTATTTTAAAACCTTTATTTTAATATGGAAATATGACACCTCATTCTACAATATTTCTGTGATTAAATCGCTGACTCCTCCCCCATCAGCCAATCACTGTGTGTATAGTCCATAGCAACGAGGTCAACCCCGCCCTTACTCTTAGCTTAAGACTTCAGTCTATTCCTTAGTAANTGGATTCGTAAAGACTCGTTTTGACGTCTCCTCGCGCAATATCATGTTACCACTTCGAAACGCTTCTTACCGGAGTGCCCGATTTGTAAACGAACGTCCTTTGGACTTTCCGCCTCTACGCGTTTCGCATTTTTTGGCCGTAACCAAGCTTGCTGAGTAGCTCGGCCGATACGGAGTTGGACTTACGACGAGGAGTCGACTCTTAGCTAAGAACTTTTACTGCTACTTAGGAGAACTCTTAGTGGTAAGATAAAATGTTTTGTGAATACGGCCCCTGATCACATAGGTATGGTATGTATTTTGTGGATGTTTGCTAACATTATATTCTGAATGAGTTTGATAGCGTATTGCACAGCTAACGTGGGTAAAGCTACACACTGCTGGAGAGACTCAATAAGAATGGAGATGTGTTTATGAATTATTCAGACTACAAGCGTTTTCAGGTTGAAAATGAAAATAACGACATGGCTCTGGTCTTCTGTGAATACAGTAAGAAACAATAGTAACTTAAGCTATATTTAACAGTACATTAGCAACGTGCTAACAAAACACATTCAGAAAGACAATTTGCAAACATCACAAAATATATATGAAATTGGATCATGAACAGTTGGTATCGATCCATCTTTGAGAATCAACTTCTTTGCAAATCATATGTTTTACTGACCCTCGTGCAAAGCAGTCTGGTGTAAAATGACTTGCATAATGGTATATGAATTTGACACACTCCCTTCATAAATAAAAATTACACCACTGTGTCCTTAGTGGCTCAGATGCCAGGAGTTTATGGAGACTCATATGTTTACTATCATAGCCGTTAACAGATCAGTACTAATGTTTACATAGCTGAGACATATCACAAGCTCAGGTACGGTCGTTCTTGAGTGCTGCTGTCCTGCAGAGTTTTGCTCTGACCCAACTCACCATCCTTCACGTAGCTTTAGTAATCCTGAAGACATTCAAGTGTGTTTGATCAGGGTTGTAGCTAAACTGTGCAGGACAGCTGTACTCCAGGACCAGTGTTACTGACACCGTTGTCACTTGCGAAAACAAAATGGCGGCACTGTGGGTGGAAACATACAGATTCAGGAGGCGGTAATATTATAATAAGATCCCCTTCCTACGTCTCAAGGGGAGCGAAATCTGAATGGCTCGTGCTTGCAGTGAAAGGCTTACCAAAACAAAGTTAATGGTAGTCCTTTTTCACGTTTTCTGGTTTGGTAGATGCACCGGGGACCCGATTATATCACTTGAACAAGGAAAAAGTCAGATTTTCATGATATGTCCACTTTAAAAAAGTAAATAGGGTAAATTTTGATTACATGCTGTTACCCCACCACTTCTTATTCCTTCCTGAAGTCAGAATAATGCATATGGATGGCACCTATACCTGACTATTAGTTATTAGTTACTACACTGTAACTGAAATTTAGGCTATTACATTTAATTAGTGCAAATAAAGTACTTTTTTTTTTGCTATATAAATAGTAGTTAGATGCCATTTGCACTAGGTGTAAGGAGTGTTAGATGCTTACCCAGATAACATGGTGACATTGATACAATGTTGAGTTTTGATCCAAACCATCACTTTGGTTGAGATTGACATTTCAATGTTTAAAGGGTTAGTTCACCCAAAAATGAAAATAATGTCATTTATTACTCACCCTCATGTCGTTCTACACCCGTAAGACCTTTGTTTATCTTTGGAACACAAATTACGATATTGTTGATTAAATCCGATGGCTCAGTGATGCCTCTATTGCCAGCAATATCACTGAACCTCCCAAGATCCAGAAAGGTACTAAAGACATATTTAAAACGTCATGTGAGTACAGTGGTTCTACCTTACTGTTATAAAGCGACAATAATACTTTTTGTGTGCAAAAAAAAACAACAACAACAAAATAGTGACTTTTCAACAATACCTAGTGATGAGCGATTTCAAAACACTGCTTCAAAGCTTTACAGATCTTTTGTTTCGAATCAGTGGTTCGGAGCGCCAAAGTCACATGATTTCAGTAAACGAGGCTACATTTACGCGATCCAAAACACTGATTCGAAACAAAAACCTGCTGATCAGTAAATGTATCCTCAAAGGTCCTGGAAGGGTGCCAAGTTTTTGAGCATGTTAACAATATGAGCTGCACACATCGCGGTTGATATGTCAGCCCGCCCAATCAACGCGAGGACACCACATCCAATTTCAATTATGCACCTATTAAACATTTGTTTATCATGGTTTTGAGTACTTTATTTAAAACTTTTTGAATATTTTCTTTAGTGTGCTCCATATTTTCATCTTTAATAGTGCAAGAGAAATGTATATGTCCGAATCTGAGGACTTGAACAGCTCCAAGTACAGCATCACGTGTTGTTTTCACTTAATTATGTTTTATTAACGTAGTTCAGGAGGAACAAGTCAAATAAGCTACACAATCATTACGTCATCTTAATCTTTACGTCATCTCAACCAGCTGTCAACAATCTGTAATCAACATATCTACCCAATCGACATGAGTTCAGGCCTATATATAATCACAGTCAAACTCACCCAAGGATCATCGACAGTTTCCAGAATCCCTCCACCACCCCGTCTCCTCACACTCTCTGGGTTACTTCATATAATCTAAAGGGGAGGGGGGGGTACTCTATGTTCGGGCCTATTACCGAGCTCGGAGCCCTCTCCCCGGACAGAACGCCAAATACGTTTACCAATTAATTTACCTGACTTATTTGTAAGTGTGAACTCGTGAATTTACGGTAATTACACCATGGCATGCACGTTTTTTTTTTGACTCAACCAGACAATGGTAGGCGAACTTAGTGTAAATGACCATTGCCAACTGGCTATTTGCACTCATTGTAAATAGACACTCTTATATATTATTGTCAACCTTAATAAGCACAGAAAACACAATATTTAATTAAATTAATTAATATAAACCAATATAACTGTAGTTAGCAATAAACAGCTATATTTACCTACATATGACACATGAAATATGCCAGACAGCAAACCCCCAAATGCAAAAAATCAATCCAGCGGGCCCATAACCATAGTTTGGGATTAGGAAACAGGGTTTTGGGACAGATACAACTAAAATGCCACTTCTCACCGGCAAGTGATGCACTTGTTTCATGTGGTGGTCTCAGCTAGGAGTAGACAGGTAGTTAAAGGGGAGTGGTTGGAACTCTTTTGTCTTTCACTTTGATGTCAATGGAAAAGAAGGTCATTTTACAGGTAGACCAAGTTATTACATTTGATTAAAGATTACAGAAAAAAAATTCATCTTTTGAATAGCGTGCACGAATAAATTATTCACAATAATTCAGGACTGTGGGTTAAAAAATTTAATAGCATAAATTTTATACAGATTTCCATTTCTCTTAGGAGAAAATTGTACGCATTAAGTTTCATTCATCCTAGGAATGGTGTAACTACCTGGATGTTGGAATTTCACTCAGGAAATGTGAGAGTTTCACTTAAGAATTTTACCTTGGAGTAGACTACATAAATCTTATGCAACACGTCTCAAGAGGTTATGCGATTTTTCGCAATCTCTGCTTCAGAGAGCATACAACAACAGACTGTCACAGAGAGATATCAGAACACATTGCCAGATGCAGAATGACTGAAGATCCATCCTACTCAAACTTTCAACATCGGCTGTGCCAAAAAGCCTTCTGGGTGTTGGACTGGTGACGGCACTTCAGGCTGGAGGCAGCCTGGTCGTGACATTCCCTTTAATACTGTTCAAGGCTCTAGTACTCCTATCCAAATTCATGTCTTGGGCATAAAGAACAAAGAACACAGGACTAGACTCAGCCCGGTGCAGTGGGACTGTCTCTAAATGAAGCCACAGTGTGGATGTTTGTACACAGAGGGCCATCTGGGCTGCCAACAGGTGTCAACAGATGGAATGCTTCTGGGCACTAAAATCTTTATGGGCACAATCACAAGATCATTACAGGCTGTCTGACCGCATGGCCTCAATCAATAACGCCGCACTCTTCTGAAATGAGTTGGAAGAGCATCAAACACACTCTTGTCTTTCACCTCCAGAAACAAAGCAAATGTAATTGCATCAATTTGCGTAGCTGACAGTTCTCAGCAACATCCAATTAACTGGAGTGTTTGAGGTGCTAGATTTGTTAATGTTAAGTTTTGGTTACATTAACTCATGGTTTTTCCTGGATAAAAATTCAGAGCTAACCATATTCATTAGGTATTCAGATGTTTATGATACATATAGCATTTTTTTTTTTTAGCTTAAATGTCCAAGCTAATTTACATACCCTGGGTTCAAAGCACACTCAAAACAGCCCCAGCCAACTATTTTTAACAGATGAAAATATGAAGAAAATCAGATGAAAAAAATAAAATAGACACAACAAAGCAATTAAATATTTCATTTTAAGTCTCCAAATATTTAATGCAAAATTAGAGGATATCCACTCATAACAAATTAAATAAATAAAAAGAAACAAATCCAAATTATTCAAACTCATTTATGTTCACACCGAAAACACCCCATAGGAGATTTGGGCAATTATTTTGCTTCTTAGAAGGAATTTCATTTGGTTTTAATTTCATTGTTTACTTGGCTCACGGGATATTTCATACTCCACTACATGCACACAGTCACACTATCAAAACCCTATTCTTCATCCAGTAATTGAATCTCCATTGGGTGTGCATTCAGAGAACTAATGAGAACTAAATGTCAATCATGTCGTGCAAATACAGTGTCTGGTGGCGATGGATAGAAAGCAAGCGAAAGGAGTTGGCGTTCTACCATTCTGAAATTAGAAATCAATCAATCAATGATTCCTGGTCAGAATGATACCTATCGTCATGCCCCATTTTATCAGCCCTGTGAATATCTGTATGACATTTTGTAAATACCTGTTATATCACTCCACTGGCTGTGAGGTGCCATGCTTAGCAAACTATAAATGAACATCTTGTTAATTATATTATATTATACTATTTTGAACGGTAAGACAAATTACCATCAGTATCTTTCACAATTGCCGTCTTCAAAACCTAAAAACAAACATCTGAGGCAGATTAGTAATTATAATTTGTACTCTTGTGTACTACAGATATAGGTCTTTGCAGCCTTTTTTGGTCCCACTTTATATTAGGGGGGGCCTTAACTACGATGTACTTACATAAAAAAAATATGTATAAAGTACTTATTGTGTTCATATTGTATTATAAAATACTTTTGCTGCTATTGAGGTGGGACATAAGTTTAGAGTCAGGTTTGGTGATATGGGTAGGTTTAAGCGTGGGTTAAGATGTAAGGGATGTAATTACAGAAATTAATTACAGATTTAATTACAATGAGGTATTTTAAAAATATAAGTGCAAAATAAAAACATAAAGTGGGACTGTTTTTTTTTTGTTTTTTGTAAGAAGCTCTGAAACAATATTGTAATTCACCATGTATTCTGCCCCAGAGCTGTTGTTTTTGCATCATAGATTCACATAGTGCAGCTCTGGAATAACTTTGCGGGGACCACCAAAACATTATCAGCCCTGTTGTTTTTTTAAAGACATGAATGATGAATAAGTCTGTCTCTATACTGCATTTATTGTTTTCTGGGGGAGTATTTTCACTGCCTGATCTGCAAGCATTTCCATATGCTCTAAATATATACAAGTTGATATTTTTTAACCCATTTTGGTAACACTTTATAATAACTTTCATTAATAAATCATTAACAAACATTATATAATGCTTAACGGATCATTAGTTAATAACTTCATTAGTAAACATCCGCAAGCACATTATCTCATAACTATATGAATATTTTTCATATTTTCAGCTATATTAATATTGTTTAATAACTTCATTAGTAAACATTCGCAAGCACATTATCTCATAGCTATATGAATATATTATATATAATTATATATATATACATTATATTCATATAGTTATGAGATAATGTGCTTGAGACTAATGAAGTTANTAATATGAGATAATGTGCTTGAGACTAATGAAGTTATTAAACATTACATAATGAATAACAGATCATTATTTAATGTAAATTGATATCCTTATGCTTATGCATAAATGTCATTAAACTTTCAATTAATATGATCGTGCAGTTCTTAAAAATCTACAAATGACTTTAACAGAAGTTATACAATTATTAAAAGCTTATTTGTTAATGTACATTTGAATGCTAACACATGTCATTAAACTACAGTTCATACATTAATGCACTTTTTTAATGATCTGGTAAGCATTATAAAATGTTTGTTAATGATTTATTGAAAGTTATTATAAAGTGTTACCAATATTTTTAATATTTCCTTCTCCTGCAGATAAAAGGTCAGATTTGTTGGTTCCCTTACTTACACGTATATTAATAAAAGTTAACTGATCGCACCCTTCAGCTGAATTAACTTTTTTTTCTTGGAACTTGGAAACTTCCTTCCATCCATATATCCATCCATCCTTTTATTTATTTATTTATTATTACAATACATGAATATATTATACATTATGTATTGTATAAGTATATGTCATACATATTATTTTAGGGTAAAAAGTTTATAAATAGACCTATGACCAGACATTTCATGACAGTCAAAATAATGAAAGAACAGAACATTTGTAAAGTGATAATATGTTATACCAATAATTTAAATGGGACTAGAATTCATTCGGCAAGAAGATGTACAACAGCTAAGAGCTCAACTGAATATATAGCTACATAAAGAAGCTAAAGAAGAAGACAGAAGCTAAATAATTCCATGTTATCATTTTCGTTTCTCTTGGACCAAAACCTTTAGGGAATTGTGGATCCCTGCAGTGCTACTGTGCTTTCATTGTCTGTTTTGGTTGGAGCAAGAGATTCTCATGAATTCATTTAGCCTACTAAATGAGATTTCCTTGAAGAGTACGTTTAAATAAATAAATAAAAAAGGTTAATTGAACAGTAAATCCAGATGACTTCAAATGTTTGTCTGTATGTGTATGTGACTACACACACATACACTTCGACAAACAGGTGGTCAAAACCTTATTTGGTAATTTGACTAATTTAAAAATGTACTCACGGTTAGTGATTCCAAAGAGGAAGTCTTCGATTCAGAAGGGTTTCCCAGGATAAAAAATACTCTACAACTGACGGAACTGTGAGAGCTCCGGAATGTCGGAGCTGCGTGAGACTGCTATACTTTACTGCTCCTGATGAGAGCGCGTGCGATTGATCTAGTGCGTGGGAGCCGCGCGCCGTGGTGCGCCTGACAGGTGCTTAATGAAAGGGAGGCACTGCTTTATAATCGAGTAAAGAATTACTCAGCAATTGCATTGATTGTGTCCAGTTAACGTGAACACGACTCACTTCAAGATTTTTAAGTGTCATTTTCCTATACTACTAAATAAATAAACAAAAAGATCTATCAGGGGAAATGACTTTCCTAAGAATTTCCCAAAAACATTTGACAGTGTTTGTGAAGATAGTGTGGGGTAAGATATATGTGTTGTAGTGATTATTAGGTCGTGTGGATTATGCTATCCAAGGTCCTCCAGGGTGGTTAAAATGGCTATATGATTCATTTTCAGCGAGGAAACCTTCTGCAATCTGGCTGTTATGTAACCAGTGAAGCTCCGATTGTCAGACCTCAACAAGCAGAACAGATCCCACCAAATATAAGCACACTCAATAAATGATAGGGTTCATGCTTCATGACAGCCAGTGGTGCATATTATAAAAATAAACTCTGGAAGGACTATAGCTACATGGAGGTAATGCATTCTAATATATGTGCATATTTACCCAAAAGTGAGATGGAGGGAAGATTACGTCTTAATAGAGGCAAACAAAACCCTGATTGGTCAGGATGTTTTGTTCACATCAAAAGTTCTGCAGCAAATGTTGAAAGAGGAAATGTAGAGGATGGGAGGTCAGAGAGGCAGGGAATTGGATTTCTAATAACTCAGGGACAGAGATTGGGATCTGAACAGGAAGAGTGTCTGTAACAATGCCAGGGCTTGCTTGACAGACAGGGAAAAATGAGACCGAGACACAAAAACGAGAGAGTGAAGGATATAAACCACGAACAGGTGGGCTATACTGAGGGAGGAGGGATGGGAAGCCTTTGTGATGATGCTCTCACACGGCTTGTCACTTTCCTCTCATTCTGTCAGTCTTTCCCTGGAGCAGAGATTCGTCATTATAGCTTATCTTGGATATAAAAACCCTATTCATCTGAACCCCGTATGAAAGCCAAAGCTAAAATTCCTCCTGCGGAACACCAGTTTCTGTAGGCTTTGTTTACAGCAGATGTCAAGTCATTTCATTTAACCTGTGGAGAATTAACTGTTTACGTCAGGAAAAATATTGTAGGTTCTGCTTTGCCTCCAGGTTGTATGCAAACATTCCCACATGGATAAATTATTTGTGTTTGCTAGAAAGGATGCCTTTTGAAAGTTTAAACTATAGGGAATGTTCTTAAAGTAATTGCTGACCCCAAAAAAGAAAATTGTCTCATTATTTACTCACAGGGTTCACTGTCATTTGAACCCTGTAAGCTGTTATTTTTGTTTTGCAGAAAACAAAGTAAACATTTTTGAAGCACTTCCATGCAGCACTTTTCCACACAGAGATAGTTTTCAAACTTCTTGTTGCAGAAATATGATGGCCAAAAATATGAAGGAAGCTATAAATTTCAAGACCCATTTATACTGTGTAAACATGGGCAAACTGTCTTTGTGCTCAGACTGAAATATATATATATATTTTTTCTACTTGCTATAAACCCAAATCCTTAAGCTTTTGAATGATGAATAGACTGGATATCAACTGTTACTACACAGCTTTGGGATATGTGTATGGCCTTTTAATCATACAAAACTGCCTAAATATCATGCCTAAATGTGTCCCGATCCTTCTCATTTCTCTTTATGCTGCACCACATTAGCCTGCAGCCCCATTATATGTTTGTGGAGTTGGAAGATTTCACTTAAGGATTAAATATATACCCAAAAAGTGAGCCAAACTCATATGGCTTTCTTTCTTCTCTGGAACACAAGATATTTTGAAGAATGTTTCATGAATGAAGTCAGTGGGATTCAAAATGTTGAAGACCCCCTGTGGTGAAAATCAAGTTTTTAATGTTGTTTATATGTCTATGTGGTGTTTTTAATATGCTTTAAGACAAACCATGTGTAAATTCATATGCCAACACCACTGCTGAGTATTTTCTCCTTAAAAATTTAGTTTAAAAAAGACAGTATCAAAACCGCGATTTGAAATCGCTGGTGTCTGTGGTGTCACAAACTACCTTGTACCAATCACGTCAATGTGCCGGCGGGCTTTAGCATATCATTAACAGCGAACTAACAGGGGAGTCTCGAGAGAAGCCAGGTTATCCTGCTATATTTTTTTGTTGAAAAATATGAAAAATCGTATAGATTTAGCAATATGGCGGGTGAATGATGTACACTATATTGCCAAAAGTATTGGGACACCCCTCCAAATCATTGAATTCAGGTGTTCCAATCACTTCCACAGGTGTATAAAATCAAGCACATAGGCATGCAGGCTGCTTCTACAAACATTTGTGAAAGAATGGGTCGCTCTTAGGAGCTCAATGAATTCAAGCGTGGTACCGTGATAGATTGCCACCTGTGTCCATTGGTGAAATTTCCTCACTACTAAATATTCCAGTCAACTGTTAGTGGTATCATAACAAAGTGGAAGCAATTGAGAACAACAGCAACTCAGCCACGAAGTGGTAGGCCACGAAAAATCACAGAGCGGGGTCAGCGCATGCTGAGGCACACAGTGCGCAGAATTCACCAACTTTCTGCAGAGTTGACTCTTTTATAGGGAATTATAAAGACCTCCAAACTTCGTGTGGCCTTCAGATTAGCTCAAGAACAGTGCGTAGAGAGCTTCACATAGAATGGGTTTCCATGGCCGAGCAGCTGCATCCAAGCCTTACATCACCAAGTTCAATGCAAAGCGTCGGATCCAGTGGTGTAAAGCACGTCGACACTGGACTCTAGAGCTGTGGAGACGTGTTCTCTGGAGTGACGAATCACACTTCTCTGTCTGGCAATCCAATTGACGAGTCTGGGTTTGGTGGTTGCCAGGAGAACGGTACTTGCCTGACTGCATTGTGCCAAGTGTAAAGTTTGGTGGAGGGGGGATTATGGTGTGGGGTTGTTTTTCAGGGGTTGGGCTTGGCCCCTTAGTTCCAGTGAAAAGAACTCTTAATGCTTCAGCATACCAAGTCATTCTGGACAATTTCATGCTCCCAACTTTGTGGGAACAGTTTGGGGATGGCCCCTTCCTGTTCCAACATGACTGCACACCAGTGCACAAAGCAAGGTCCATAAAGACATGGATGAGCGAGTTTGGTGTGGAGGAACTTGACTGACCTGCACAGAGTCCTGACCTCAACCCGATAGAACACCTTTGGGATGAATTAGAGCGGAGACTGCGAGCCAGGCCTTCTCGGCAACATCAGTGCCTGACCTCACAAATGCGCTTCTAGAAGAATGGTCAAAAATTCCCATAAACACACTCCTAAACCTTGTGGAAAGCCTCCCCAGAAGAGTTGAAGCTGTAATAGCTGCAAAGTGTGGGCCAACTCCATATTAAACCCTACAGATAAAGAATGGGATGTCATTAAAGTTCATGTGCACGTAAAGGCAGGCGTCCCAAAACTTTTGGCAATATAGTATATATTATGATGTTATGATGAACTATATGCCTTTCTCCACTGACGTTCTGAGTTGTTAAAGCTTTTGTAAGGATGCTGATTTTTAGAAGGCAGCTCTCTGACTCTGACACGGAGAACGGGAACATGGTTTGTGTAACATTAGCAACACATTATTAGCTGTTTGATAACATAGTCAAGCAAAAGGCTAATCATGTTAATTTCCATTATATGTCCGGGGTTGTAAAAAGCGATACCATTGTGCTGCGTTTACCTCAGTAAGTTGACCAAGTGGATCTCTGAGCTGGCAAGCGAGTGGAGGCGGGGCTAATTTGCATATTCATTGATCCACATTATATTAAATAAGGCAAGGGTGTAGAGTTACATCCAAGCTATTTTAAGGCATAAAGAATTTTTTTTTCACAGGAATTTTTTTTTAAATATGCCATTTTGGTGATCAAAGATGAGTTTTAAGGGATACAATTATTGAATGCAGGGGGACTTTAAGCTTCATAAAAGACAAAGTTAGTGTCAAATAAATTAATACTTGTATATTATGAAATTACAAGATAAACAGATAAAAATATAATCTCAAATCAATTCAAAGATCAATGCACACATACATCAAATATAGGAACACAAACCTTAAATGTCAACTAAGTCAAACTGTTCTTGCACGTCACGTGACTAAAATATCAAATGTTATTCATTGAAAGGACAAAAACAGTTGAAAAATTATTCAGAAAATCAAAATCTTTTATTTTGTTCCACCGAAGAAATAACACCATAGAAGTTTAGAATGACATGATTAAATTAACTCTTCCTTTACATCTAGTCTCGCAGACACTTTGGAATGAAATATAATTAACTTGGAAACTGCTCATTTAGACAGGAATGTGTGTGATCTATACAGTATAGGGTTAATCAGACTGAAACACAACTTGGTACAAATACATTCTACAAACCTTGTGCAATCTGGGCTTAAGTGTCTTTTCAAGAGGCTTATTTCACAGGTCACTTCTATCTTGAACCAAACCTGTGATATTTGCGTCACAGGCCCAGGAGGGCACTTCATACAACATTTATCATCTTGTCAGTATTGAGACGAAATGACAAATAGCCTATACATATCTTAACCATAAGGCAGCATGGTCGGATAGCACAGCAATGCATCACACTTTTGTTACACCACATAGAACTGAAAATAAATGCTGTAACAGAAGTAAAATTACCAATGGATATTGTGTGTGTGTGTGTGTCAGGATGCCTTCTCTTTTGGGTGACACCATTTGACGTGTTGTTCAGAGATAAAAGTAGGATCTGACATCCATCTCTGAATTTTTACTTTTTTTTTTAACCACTTCACATTGTTGTAATGAGTTCACAAAATTGATTCTTCAGACAGACCATTCTTCAAATTTACCCTGCCATTGTCATCTGTCTCTTTTCATTATTCTTTGTCTTTCACTCTCAATTAAACTAAATGTAAATAGTTATAACCTTGTTGATTTTTTTTTTCAACCCAGACAGAGTTCCAGACACCACACCTCCATCACTTCTCCGAACTTGCTGTCACGGTTCACAGATGCATTGTTTCCTTCTTGTCGCGTGCTCTGTGTTGTGACAGCAGTGGGTGTGTTTGTGTATGTATGTGCGCGAGTGTTTGTGGGTGTGTCCAGGCCACATGGATCATCAAGGGATCCAGCTGCCATTCATCACCGTCCCCACCTGCTGCTCATTCACTCACCTCCTTAAATACTCACCTCATTCTCATTCCCTTTGTCAGATCGTTACTTGGAGTTTGTCGTGGTTGTCTTGTCTGTTCCTGTTCGGAGTTCCAGTTGTTCGTCACCAGTTCCCAGTTGTTCGTCATCGTGTCTTGTTGCTCGTCTGGATCCTGGAGTCATCTCATCACCACTCTTCACGTCACCACCTCACGACACCAACCGATCATCCCAGTCCCTGCGCCAACCGAAGTCTGCATCATCCATTGTTTGTTCTTCAGTTACTGCTTGTGTTTAATAAACGGCGTTACTTGCATCTGCTTCCTGTGTTCAATCATGACACTTGCTTTCTCTGTCTCTCATACGCACATCAACACAAAGCCACATCATTACTGATTTTCTGAAGCTCAGCCATCCAATTACAGTTACAAAAAACATTAAAGCTATCCCATGGTTTTATATCACCTTTTCCTTTTAACATTGTGAAGTGCTCACATGCATTTTTGCTAATTTTGGCCTTCATAAACATCATTGTTTTTATATAAATGGAAGAGATACTGTAACTCAATTGTGTATTTCCAATGCTGTCCCATCATCTACAGAGAGAAACCGCCACTCAAAATACACATAATGATGGATCATGGATGTAAAGACAGGATTGTGAAGATATTTCACCGGAACTTGGTCTTCATTAGCCTATCATGTTCAATGTCAATTGCTATTTTATCTATTAATATTTATTTATGTATTCAGCAAATAACTGTTGTTAGAGCACTGACATTTTTACTACAATTTGCTATGCATCATGCATGACAATAAAAAGTAAATATATACTAATATTATTGAAAAGAAAAAATTATTAAAAAGGTTATTTATAACACCATTAAAGTCCCCCTGAAATCAAAATTTAAGTTTTTTAGCTTTTAGTATGAATATGTTAGCCTTAAGGTTATAAATAAGCTGGTGTGTTCCAAAACAATTACAAAATTTGTATTTAGCGGATATAAGGATTCAAAACTTACAGTCTCTCACTTCCGTTAAAATGGATCACGGATTTTCATGACATCACATCGCACTTCAGCTTCGCATCAAATCTTCTGTCCAATCAAATGCTCTCTAGAATCTGAAGTCCCGCCTCCTCCTCCCCTCGAAATCGGTCATTTGTTCACACATTTACTAGTTTCTACATGGTGAATGGCACATAGAGAATAGGGAATGATTCAGACAGTGTAAATATGCTATATATGCTAAATATGAAGTCCGTTTTCTGTTGTCACATAGGATGATCCGCCGTAACGCGTGCAGTCTGCTCTGGTCCAGAGACACGAGAGCACAGAGCGGATCATATGCGCATCGCGAGTCGGCTCAGACCACAAAAGGTATCGGACCCATTTGAATTCTGCACAGGATGCTGTATATTAAAGCGATATAAAGGACATTAGGAGGAGAAACGGTTAGAGATTAGAAGGAAACTGAGGTTTTACAGAGTACTAATGGCTCTGGCCGAGCTGTAACATAAACGAAACGCTATTGGCTATTTAAAAAAAGGGGCGGGGCTGTTTGATATATCAGTTGAAATTACGTCAACACATTGAATAATGCTGCGTGTTCCAAGACACTTCAGCAGGCCTTTAACGTTCTACATACAGTAGTGTAGAAACAAAATCAGCTCAAATGAAATAATGAATTTATAGGGAATTATAAAGAGTCATTTAGTTTACGACCGAGCAACTGAATCGTCCGGCGTTCATTTGCTCGGACCATAATAAGCTCTTGTAGCAGATGTGAATATCCAACTATTGTGAAAACACTAATTAATAGCTCAGTAACAAGATCGACAGTTTAAGACAACATTTTCAAGCACATAATACAAGACACTTTCTTTTAAAATCTACATGAGACTTTATTGATTATTCTAACACAAACTAATCTAACACAAACACACACTCAAACATTCATACACGTTGCAGAAAGAAAGGAAATGAGAAAGAGTTTTCTCATTTTCTCAAAGAGAGAATGAAATGATGAGCATGATTTCTAGCAAAATATGCACTTCAAAAGACCTGACCTGAACGAACCATGAATCATTCATTTAATGCACCAGTTCAGCTTTAGAATCTGGAGGTACTTGCTTGTCGACTTTAAATGGGAATCTCCTCGTCGGCGTCCTTGGCTTGGAGAGAAGGGTTTTTCCGAGTCAATGATTTGTTGCAGGATCTTTTCAGGTCCGGATTGTGGTTAGGTAAAAACCAATCACGTTTGAGCGAGCTGGCAGATGAAATTAATTCTCTTGTAGTGGCTGGAGTTTAAAGTTGAGGCTGCAAAAGTCGTTGGTTAAACTTTGCAGCGAAACTTAACTTAGAACTTGCTTAGAACACGAGACTCTCAACGGAAAAGAAAGTTACAGTAAAAGAAAAGAAAAGTGAGTTCAAGTTGGATGGCTTGAATGAGCTGCTTGTCTGTCCTTTTGTCTTCAGCTTAGTCTTGTCTTTTTTCTAATCTTTGTTCTAGTCTTAGTCTTGTGATGTGACTATTTAAACTTAGGTGCTTGTCCCACCTCTTTGAGGAGTTCAGACCAATCAGGTATCGTCTTGTTTCAAAGGTGGCTTTTCTCCGCCCCTAATCATAAAATAAGCGTTATCTCCGGTCTGGAATTGCTGGCTTAGGCAGAGAGTACCGTTTAGACATGATTTCTGTTAAATGGAATATGATACATTTTACACAGATTTCATTCAAGCCATGATTCGAACATAAATTAGAGATTTAAATACATTGCAAACAAAACACACTTTCAATCAATCATTCACAAGTTATCACATTTACATGAATTGTGGGTGTTCTAAAACATAACTGGTTACATGTAGCATGTGTGGACATGATATAAAATTTATGCAGTTGAAAGATGTTTGATAAGTCCATTTCAAATTGTTCAAATTGGTCTCTGTGGGATTTTCTGTAAAGTTAGGTCACTCAGAGAAACAGGCCTGCATTGTCTCTGTCTCTTTTGATCTGGAGATAAAAGACTCTTTATCTTCTTGGGCTTAAATTGTGTTGTCTTTTCAACCATTTGGTTTCTACAAATGGCTTAAAATTTTGCCACCTTTCCTTCAGTCAGGAAGCATGGGTGCCATAAAAGTATCTAGCAGGGGTTGTTCTGTAGACGGACTGGAGCCGAAAATTAGATTCTCTGAGCTTGGGTTTCTGGAATTATGTTTTGAAAGAATCATCTGAACGATTCATTTTTCTGATTCGTCCACTGTTCCCACAGTAGCATATTCAAAGCATGGTTGGAACCTTATAAAATACCTTGGGCAGTCGTGGCCTAATGGATAGAGAGTCGGACTTGTAACCCAAAGGTCATGGGTTCGAGTCTCAGGTCCGGCAGGGATTGTCGGTGAGGGGAGTGAATGTCCAGCGCTCTCCCCACCTTCAATACCACGACTGAGGTGAGACCCTTGAGCAAGGCACCGTACCCCCAACTGCTCCCCGGGCGCCGCAGCAATGGCTGCCCACTGCTCCGGGTGTGTGTTCACTGTGTGTGTGCACTTGGATGGGTTAAATGCAGAGCACAAATTCCGAGTATGGGTCACCATACTTGGCCACGTCACTTCACTTCACTAAAAGGGTTCAATTTAGCACCAAACAGGGTTCTACTATTGTTACAAGCCAAAAAACCCTAATTTGGAACCATTTTTTCTTAAGAGTGTGGAGTGTTTCTGGTCAGGTGTCTAAAGGATCTGCCCAATAAAAGGTTTTGCTCAGCAAAAACACAAATTAGAGGGACCATTGGTGTATTAAATCAATTTAAATGCAATAGCCAGCATCTGCTACCCCTCTTTAATAAATGCTGGCAGAAGAACATAGATGCCCTTGTGCTGGATTGAAAATACTACTGCTCTGATCACAGCTGTATAGTACAATCATGAGCATTGTGTGTCTCAAAACAACATACAGAAATGCCCATACTTGACATTAGACCTACCTACAACCTTCACACGTAAGTGCTTGTTGAGTGTATGATTGGATACCATCATAAGGAACCCATAATCCATGAATTCATAATAAGATGGAACTGTCCATAGCTCATGAAAGATAATGATAGGCCTATATGGGCATTTTAGGCTTTGTTGCCATCAGGTGATGTTGATGCAAATGAAAGCAGGCATGACAGACATATATTTGATTACTGAATTGCTTGGTCCCTCCCTACTGCCAACCAGCAACATTGCCTTTGAGATTGTGGTGTATTGTTACAAAATAGCTGTATTGACATTTTAGCTCATTAATCTTGTTAATACCATAATTACAAGACACTTCGAAGCTGGTTTAAAGTAAAAGTGATTGAACATGGTGAATTACAGCCTCATTAAAAAGTGATGTGTTTAATATGTTCTCCTATAACTAAATGTTGTAGACAATTTCTTGGGGTATCCAGGTTTGAATAGAACAATACAGCAAAACTGGCTCATGTAATAGGGTAAGTTTGAGAAATGCATACTGTGTCTATGGACTGTCAGTTTTTACAATGTTATAAAATATAGCTCAGACACAAAACATTGGCTGCGCTGTCTGCCGAGTTATTTATGAGATCAAACAAAGAATTCAAGCTCAAGTTGTTGCCAAAAAGGTATTAGCAGTATATGTTGGTCATATTTCAACGTCATAGCTGTTCATAGTTTTAGGGTAAAACGATCCCACTTAGTCAACAGGAGTAACATGCCAGTTATTGATGCTTTCTTGTTTCAAAAGGGAAATGGTTATTATCCTACACAAATTATTTATATTACCACAATCTGTCTCCGAGAGGGGAAAAAAATGTTAATTAAAAATTCCAAGAATTTGCATGCAAAACAGCATAAATTACTTCCTTTCAAAATGTAAATAAATTCAGAGGAACAAAAACACGGTTGCTGTTCTGCAGCAATGTAATTTAACCATTATCCCTTCCCATGAATAAGTAGAGGTGACTGCAGTAAGTGAATTATTAGCAGTGTTTTGTGCAACATTAATTACTTTTTTCCCCACTAGGCTTTTTTCTCCATTACTTAGTGGCATCACAAGTGCGCACCTCCTCGCAGCCCTCATTGAAATGCTTGTGATGACAACTGTTTAACACTGAAGATGTCTAAACCATGTGACCCCATGATGCATAATTTACTGCCTGTTATTTGGCAGAAGTTTTAGCTGCTGCAAACTAAATATATAATATATAAGACACATACACCGATCAGGCATGACATTATGACCACTGACAGGTGAGGTGAATAACACTGATTATCTCTTCATCACGGCACCTGTTAGTGGGCGGGATATATTAGGCAGCAAGTGAACATTTTGTCCTCAAAGTTGATGTGTTAGAAGCAGGAAAAATGGGCAAGCGTAAGGATTTGAGCGAGTTTGACAAGGGACTGGGTCAAAGCATCTCCAAAACTACAGCTCTTGTGGGGTGTTCTGCAGTGGTCAGTATCTATCAAAAGTGGTCCAAGGAAGGAACAGTGGTGAACCGGCGACAGGGTCATGGCTCATTGATACACATGGGGAGCAAAGGCTGGCCATGTGGTCCGATCCATCAGACGAGCTACTGTAGCTCAAATTGTTCAAGAAGTTAATGCTGGTTCTGATAGAAAGGTGTCAGAATACACAGTGCATCGCAGTTTGTTGCGTATGGAGCTGCATAGATGCAGACCAATCAGGGTGCCCATGCTGACCCGTCCACCGCCGAAAGCACCAACAGTGGACACGTGAGCATCAGAACCAGACCACAGAGCAATGGAAGAAGGTGGCCTGGTCTGATGAATCATGCTCTACTGGGTGGTTGCCCTGCTCACTTGATAAACAAACTACAGCTGGTCCAAAATGCAGCAGCTAGAGTTCTTACTAGAACCAGGAAGTATGACCATATTAGCCCGGTTCTGTCAACACTGCATTGGCTTCCTGTTAAACATCGTATAGATTTTAAAATCTTGCTAATCACTTACAAAGCACTAATTGGTTTAGCTCCCCAGTACCTGAGCGAGCTCTTAATGCATTATAGTCCCTCACGTCTATTACGATCTCAGAATTCAGGCCAATTGATAATACCTCAAAATCAGCCAATTTCCTAGCATTGTTCGGGAAGCAGACACACTCTGTCAGTTTAAATCTAGACTAAAAAAAACGCATCTCTTTAACCTGGCATACACATAACACATTATCAATTTATGTTTTCAAATCCGTTAAAGGATTGTTAAGCTGCATAAATTAGGTCAGCCGGAACCGGGAACACTTCCTATAACACCAGATGTACTTGTTACATCAGAAGAATGGCACCTACGCTAATATTAGTCTCTCTGTTTATCCCAAGGTTTACCGTAGTCAGTTGGATCCGGGGCGAATCCAGGTGAGATTGAGGACCTGCACCTAGGCGACAACACAGCCTTGAAGTGTCAGCAGAGACTGTGTCAACTAGATCATCCCCTGAGAAGGCCTCACCGACACGAAAGCCAGTGGCACAGATTCCCAACAAAATTTCCATACCGGCGTGATGGATACAATCTTCAACTACATGGAACTGGATTAAATATATTGACTGTTGCAATCCCAATCGGGCTTATGATCTGTAAAGCTGCCTGAATCATAATCATGCACTGTTCGCTGCTGGCCAGAGGAGGACTGGTCCCCCGACTGAGCCTAGTTTCTCCCAAGGTTTTTTTCTCCATTTTTATCACCTGTTTGTCACCTGATGGAGTTTGCGTTCCTTGCTGCTGTTGCCTTTGGCTTGCTTAGTTGGGGACATTTGATATTCAACAATATTTTTGATCTGCCTGCACTGACACCATGGTATGCAAACTACATTGATAACTATTGATTTTTACAATGGAATGAATCAATAAGGAATTTACTTAAGCTGGACAATGACACCATTTTCTTTAAAAGCTGCTGTGCAGCCAAAATTATTTACCTGTTATCACTGTAAAGCTGCTTTGACACAATCTGCATTGTAAAAAGTGCTATATATATAAATAAAGGTGACGCGACTTGACTTGTTGCAGACCACACCCTTTCATGGAAACAGTATTCCCCAGTGGCTGTGGCCTCTTTCAGCAGGATAATGCGCCCTGCCTCAAATTAAAAATGGTTCAGGAATGGTTTCAGGAGTACAGCAACGAGTTTAAGATGTTGACTTGGCCTCCAATTTCCCCAGATCTCAATCTAGTCGAGTATCTGTGGGATGTGGTGAACAAACAGTTCCGATCCATGGAGGCTCCACCTCGCAACCTATAGGACTTAAAGGATCTGCTGCTAACATCTTGGTCCAGATACCACAGCACACCTTCAGGGGTCTAGTGGAGTCCATGCCTCAACAGGTCAGGGCTGTTTTGGCAGCAAAAGAGGAGACCAACACAATATTAGGAAGTAATGTTATGCCTGATCAGTGTATATAATATATAAGACAATTAAAATAAAATGTTTGGAAGGTTTTTATTTTTATTTTTTTATTTATTTTACACTATCATTGATCTTGTCTTGTCTATAAGAACATTTACTGCAAATTTAAGATTTATACAAATAAATGTAATGACCTGCTGTAGACTAGAGAGTAAGTCATTTTAAATAATAATAAACTAAATTAGCATAGAGTTTTATTATTATAGCTGGCATTCATTTCCATAAATTCAAGTGTTTTATCGTTTAGTCTTTTAAATACAGAAGCTGTAATAAAATACTTTAGAGATTAAGAAATGCCAGAAAGTTATTAAAATTAACCACAAAAGGGTCTAATCATTTTAATTAATGTTAAAAAATTCGCATTACACTTTGGGACTATAGTTAATAACACGTTTTTCTTCCCCTTTGGGTTTGTTGCCAGATTGAATTCATGAATTTTGAATAGTTTTCAAAGCGAGTCAAATTTGATTCAAGCACCACAAGTGGGTGCAGTTTT
This sequence comes from Anabarilius grahami, assembly GCA_003731715.1. Classification (NCBI taxonomy): domain Eukaryota; kingdom Metazoa; phylum Chordata; class Actinopteri; order Cypriniformes; family Xenocyprididae; genus Anabarilius; species Anabarilius grahami. The sequence goes on from RJVU01049572.1 coordinate 4,424,455, forward strand.
TCTTTTTCTTGTAAAAATATATATAGAATATATGGGACAACTAAACTCTTAATTGTAGCTGAAAGCATGGATCAAGTTTTGCCAAAATATTTACATATACATTTACATTTATGCATTTGGCAGACGCTTTTATCCAAAGCGACTTACATTGCATTATACTATACATTTGTATCTGTGTATGTGCAATCCCTGGGATCGAACCCATGACCTTGGCATTGCTAGTGCCATGCTCTAACCACTGAGCTACAGGAAACAATTTAACAAACAATCATGCAAAGGGCTTTGTGAGTTTCTCTGCAGCCTCTGTGTAGATTCTGTATAGCCATATTCATGACAAAAGATAGGTTTTCATCTCTTCATATTGACCCACACACAAAATCTCCCCGTTATATCCTTCTACCGATTGATTGTTATTTGGGATGAAGAACCTACGGTGTCTGAGTGAATGATATAGACAGAAATAAAAATGTCAACTTCTGAAGAAAAGTCAATATCAATTGCGTCTGCCAAACGCATGCCTGCAGAATCATTTCTAGCCTTGGGCCTGTCTGACCATGGCTGACCAGAAGCTGTAGTTAAACTTCACACAGTCTTTTGGCGACATCTCTGTTACTTTGTTTAACCATATACTGCAAAATAAATACATTTAAAAAACCTGTAAAAGACAGAGGGAAAATGTTAAACTGTTAAGATACCTTTGGACTTTGAGTTGGATTCTTCTTCATGGCTAGTCTGCATGACCCGACTGGGATGGAATATTCAAGTATTTGCGAGTGGGGGGCCAGCATTTGCCTCTGAGTCATGCATACTTGCGTCTCCAGACGTTCAAGGAGGCCAGAAGGATTTTACTATGTGCATCTTCTGTCTCTCTGTGAAATGAAGTGAAAATGTGAGGGTGACACATTTTTCAGTAATCCTCAAAGGACTCCTACACTAGTGGCAGTTTCTGGGTTTGAAGTCAGTAAGCTGTTAAATTGAGATAAATGCTTCCGAACGACCGTAACCAAAAAGGTTTGTATTATCTCAGACTCAAGTCTCCCAACTATTGTACTTTTTGAAATACAGGATTAAAGTCAGAGAAACAGTCTGTTTTTTTTAAATATATTTCAAGCAATATGAGACTCTCTCTTTCTTTAAAGAGGGCAATTTAAAGGGTTAGTTCACCCAAAAATAAAAATAATGTCATTTATTACTCACCGTCATGTCGTTCTACATCCGTAAGGCCTTCATTCATTTTCAGAACACAATTAAGATATTTTGATTAAATCCAATGGCTCAGTGAGGCCTGAATTCACAGCAATGACACTTCCTCTCTCAAGATCCATAAAGGTACTAAAAACATGTTTAAATCAGTTCATGTGAGTTCAGTGGTTCTACCTTAATATTATTGAGTGACGAGAATACTTTTTATGCGCCAAAAAAACTAAATAACGACTTTTCAACAATATTGGCCCATCACTATATTGTTAAAAAGTAGTTATTTAGTTTTTTTGGCGCACAAAAAGTATTCTTGTATTATATATTTAGAAGAAGATTATTATGCTTACCAAGGCAGCATTTATTTGATCAAAATAAAAAATATTGTTTTAAAATGTAATTTATTCCTGTGATAGTAAAGCTGAATTTTCAGCAGCCATTATTTCTTCAGTGTCACATGATCCCTCAGAAATAATATGCTGATTTGGGGCTAAAGAAACATTTATTATCATCATTATTATTATTATAAATATTGAAAACAGTTGTGCTGCTTTGATAATTTTTTTTCAAGATACTTTGATAATTAAAAAAAACATTTATTAAAAAGGTAATTTTTGTTACATTATAAATATGAATTGAATTAGTCAATTTTGACCAATTTAATTGATCGTTGCTAAATAAAAGAATTAATTTCTCTATAAAAATGGACATCTTATGCACTTGGTAACAAATGTAAATATTTAAGAATGTTTATCTGCCCTCTAGTGGTAAATGGCCATTTAAGCAAATAACTTCCCACATGTCTATAGAAACAAAACACAAACAAGTAACATATTATTACAAATTTTTTATTTATGGTTAAATAGGGCATATAATCCCCTTAAATTTGAACAATACCTGTCAGTGAACAAATTTTAAGAAAGGAAAGTCATCACCCATATTTCAAAACTCTCACTGTAGATTAAACAAATAAACTCTAAACTAATTAACCTTTCGTGCTTACATTATTTACATCCTTATGATATATTGCAGTGCATAACTGTCTATCGTCAACCTAAAACCCATTTCTGTGCATAAAGATCAAGCTCAGTATGCCGCTTTCACTTGCGACTCAAAATAACAACCCTTACTTTGGTCACAACCTGATTTAAATTGACAGGAAACATTAACCTTTCAAGTCTCTCTGAAGTCAGAACAACTGACTTGATTGATACACCTATACAACCGCAAGAGAAAACCGCACACACTGTCAACCTGAGACCTCAGGCACATGAGAAATCAAGGAGAGCAACCATCTTCAGACATCACAGGAGGATAAATAATGTGCTCAACAGGAACACACTTCTTTTAGTTTGGCATCGCCCCTGAAAAGCAGCTGAATAAAATATGAGCACTCAAAATATCCAAGCAAGATCTGAACCCAGAAGACAAACTCAATCATTTCCAATTCATAAATGGAGCGAAGGTGAGAACAGGAAACTAAAGATGTGACTCACACAAGTGTTTTGTCATGCACCGGAAGAACAGCAAGGTAAAGTGAGGACAAGACAAAACACTGCGAGACTAAAGAGCCAGCCCTGTCACTTCTTATGTTTACAGAGGTAGACTTCTGTCAAACTTATTTACACCAATGCGATTTTCAGAGTTATCGATCAAAGAGACTGAAGTTGTAGATTTCAGGGGAACACAATCGCCTTATTCTCGACGGCATTGTATATTCATTTACAACATGTGTATTCAAACTTTTTATTATTTTTTTGTCCTTCTAAAGCCAGATGAAACAGAATCCTAAACAACCTTGACAGTCATCTCTCATTGTCATAAATAAATAGTAATATTTAAAAAATTGCATTTGCCATCTGTGGCACAGTTATCCCAGAGAAGGCAGGTCTGTGACTGTGAATTTTTAGACTGTCCATTTATCAGCAACTGTGTGTATATATATATATATATTAGTATTCGAAATGGATGTATCCTAATGCGTGTCTGTGAATCTGAGTGGAGTGTGTTGTTGCCTCCTGTTGCCAGGCAATAATCAGGTGTTTGTGTGCGTGTGTGCATGAGCACTAGTCCACTCCAAGGGCTTTGAGCTGTCTCTCAATCTCCTCATCTGATATCCCATCTGCTTTGGATGTGGCGGCGCTTGGTTGCTTTCGGCCAGCTGAAGGGGCATGAGCCATCTGCAGGGGAAACAAAAAATCCATTATGGATCAAAATATGATATGATGGATAGTGCTGCTGCAATCAAAGACTCAATAATTATGACACTGCACTGCGTAGGCCGTAGGATACAGAAAAACAATATTTAATTCTCTATGGATCTCTAAAATAAAATACGTGTGAATTCTTTCACAGAAATTATGATTCATTCAAGTTTCAAATTCAAGTTTGCTCTTAAAGTGCCCCTATTATACTTTTTCAGATATTACCTTTCATGTAGTGTGATCAGTAGCTGCCTTTGCTATGTTTCACCTTGCAACAGAGGGGGCCTCTGCTTGCGTTTGAAAAAGAGCCCCGCCCCCCACATCAGGGTCGGAAATGAATGGGGGCTTGAGGCAAAAATGCCACAAAAAGCAATAAAAAAAAAATGATGGTGCAAAAAAATCTATAAGCAATACCACACAAGCAAGAGTGCCATTTTCCCGATTATCAGCACGTCTGAAAATGGGATATTGATCTTAGTTTAATAAACAAGAAGTCAATATTAGATGACTTACATTTTAGACTCTATTTTGCCAACAAAATTATCTCCAAACTAATCCACATTAGAGCCATTGTACATCTCTGAGGAACACAATGATGATTTGTTACTGAATGAATCTGTGTTTTTAAATGAATCGGTCTAATGAATGAATGACTCATCCATAAAGACAGGTGCGTCCCAATTCATGTACTTAAAGTGTGCACTATTCTATGCCATTTTGTAGTATAAATAGTGTGAGTAGTTCACTTTAAATACACAGATGATGCACAACCAAAAAACGAAGTGTGGAATGTTGGACCCTTCATGCACTCAACTGTCGCAGCTTTAGTTATGTATAAGAGCGGGTGGGAGCAATTAGACTCCGATGCTGAATGACAAAATAACCTTATAAAGTAGGTAACACTTTATTTTACAGTGTCCTTGTTACACATGTTACATGTAGTTACTATAGTAATAACTAGAAATTATGCATAATTACATGCAACAAACCCTACAACCTAAACCTAACCATAACCCTATAGTAAGTACACATAGTTAATATTACTCAGTACTTACCGGTTAATGCATAATTACACTGTAACAAGGACATGTTAAAATAAAGTGTAACCTAAAGTTCATACACTTCATGGCTGTGCATAAGTATAGTGTATAATGCGTCAACTGCAATTGTAGGGGATGAGGACGCAGGCTCGAATTGATAAGGTAAAACCAAATGACATCCTTACTGTTTGTCATTTACATATAATAATTAATTAATAATTAACTCCTTTCTATTTTTTATTTATTTATTTATTTATTTTCAAACAGTTAAAATATTTTTTGCTATGGTACCGAATGTGAGACCAAGAATTGCAAAAATGTGGCACTATCTACTTAAATTTTGGTATCATGACAACACTACTTATATAATAAAAAAAGTATTTCAGAGTAAAAATGCAGCTGTTCACATGTAGTCTAGGCTTATATGCAAGGTGTTTATGGGCACTTTTCACATTTCTGGAGTTCACAGAAGCAGAAGTTGTCATAGGTGGGTTAACATCAATAGTGATAATTGGGAGACTATAGCAAATCTGTTTACTCAAAGATCTTGCTGCATGTGCACTCAGGACATCTCAGAACGTAAGGATACTTTTTGAAAGAGTGATGAATGGCTGTGCAGGTGACGTTGTGTGAAATACTCTGGACATATGGGTTTTTTTTGTGCAAATTTAAGAGGCAATAACAAATCTATGCACATAAACAACGGAAATTTTACATGAAAAACTTATATTGAAGAACCTGTACAAGACCACTTGTATGCAATTATCATTAAATGAAACCCACTGTGATGTAAAATTCTCTACTGACATTTGTAAATAGGGATTTTATAGTTACATAATCATTAAGGCTGCGTGATACAAATGAGAAATGTGATATGTGATAAACTTGTTGGATTATTTGATAGCTCCTGTTTTTAGTTAGGAGATCAGTATCTCCTGTTCTTTCAATTTAAAGAAAACATATCTTAGATTAAACAGCAAATCTTGTACTGAAGTGACATTCTGAAAGTCTGATCCAGGATTACTGTAAGTCAAATGCAAAACCTAAAAAAGGCTTAAATGCATAGGGTTAAATTATTTCTATGCTAAATGTAACGTAGAATTTCGAGATCAACAAATTATGGGAGGCTCAGCGCTTTGACACTCCATTTTCCACATGTGATCTTTTCTCATATTGCTTCTTTATATTGCTTCTTTACATATAGATATCAATGTGAAAAAAACAGGCCTTTTAAACAAAGGGTAAGCTTAAATAGATCAAAACTTGAACCTATGGAAGAAGGTTAGAGCTATCCATACTTGCGTGCTTAGACAGAATGAAGAGGTTTGTCATATTTCTACTCTGAATAGCAAGTGTGGTCTACAGGTTTTATTATAACCACTTCTGACTGAGCATGGTCATCAAATTTAAAACCAAAATACTTCCACACAGCCGAGGTGCTTCCTCGTTTTGGCCTTTTTTGATTGCAAAAACATTTGCAAATTCAGTTAAACATTCTCTGTACCACACTGGCATCATTGCTGCTTGGCTGTTGCATATGACATATATGCATAATCATAAATGTGCCAGTATTTTCTCTGAATCTCCATAAAGTCTATGGATTAATGCATTGAAATCATATTGCAATGCATAGGATTTTTTATTTAATATATAATGCAGCCCTAATGGACACAAATGGATTTCAACACTAATGCACAACAGTAATAAGACATTTATTGAATCTAGTGCCTTAACATGATTTGACTGATGCCCATATAATCTTTCAGTTCTTACCTTTCCTGTGATCTCAATTCCAATTTCATCCAACACCTGATTCACAATGTCCTGAGTTTCTTCCTCATCACCAGAATCCTCAAAGATCTCATCCAGAGTGTCGTTCACTGTAAACAGACACAAACACAGGGGAAAGAAAAGGTCTAAAAAACACATCTAACTCAAGTAGGCTACAGGTGCAAACACAATATAAGAAAGGTGAACCTAAAACCAAAATGTCAAAAAGTTGCATTTCGTACTACACTGGAGTAGGTAAGTCTCTTATGCTTACTAAGGATGCATTTATACAGTAAATTGTGAAACATTATTACAATTAAAATAACAGTTTTTTTAGGATTCTTTGATGAGAAGTAAAAAAAAAAAAACTTAACTGTCTTAACTGTCACATTTTTAGTAATTTAATATATCCTTCCTAAATAAATGTATTAATTAAAAAATTTTTTTTTTGAGTGTGCAGTCATTTACTTTCTGGCCCTGTTTTCACCTGGTATTAAGATTTTGGTCGATGGGATCACAAGTGGATGAGAGAGAAGCATATCAGTTAATACCTGGTATTTTAATCTGTCTTTTTTGTCCACTTTCAACCACTTCTGTCCTGATTTCTTCAAGGGGAGGGTCTATGGGCGGGTAAATATATATTTTTTCCGATCTTTCGATCTAATGGATAAAATAAGCTAGCGCAATTTACATATGAATGCGCCTGTGGCGGCCGAACACCATGAGTGTGTTAGAAATCAGGAATGGTGAGAGAACATTGTGCTTGGTACATTTTTTGTCTTCAAACCAAACTTGGGTCTTCAGCTGACAAAGTTTAAATCCCATCTGGCTAGCGCACTTTCCATGACGTTTACACATTAAGTTATTAGGCGGAGAGTAGGGCTGGGCGATAAAACGATAACGATATGTATCGCGATAGACACGTGATCGATATCAATAAAAAATGTGTTCGATAAAACGTTCGATATTTTTTATTCTTCGTCGGAAGAAAACAGAGGTTGCAAAGCAAGTTTGGTTGCATTAAAGTCTCGTGCTGTTCTGCTGGATTCCTCTTCAGTAACCGGCGACTGATAAGCAGAAAATGAGTGCCGCAGCGAGCGAGGAAATTGTAAATAAAAGAGGAAAAGTGTTCAATGTGACTTTAGACTAGGGTGACCACCTGACAATTGATCTGTTGCAGGACAGTAGATGTGATTTTGCAGGACACATGAGACAGATACATTTACAACTATTACGCTATGTAAATAATGATTTACATTTGTTGGCAAACTTAGCATATGCGCCGATTAATGTTTCTGCCGGTGGGTGCCCACACTATAATGTTGCGCTTATGGCAACATTCAATCCTGGAGAGAAGTAAATTCTAGATTCACGGCTGCACAATGCACATGTAGGAGGAAAAAAGTTTGAGCGCGCAGATGTGATATCTGAGCGAGAGCGCGCGCGCGTCCAGTTTTGTGCAGAGAAATCTGCCTTTGAGGAGAGATTGCTCGCGCATTTGATGCGCTCTCGACATTTTTCAATATAATAACGCCATAGAATCCGCATTAAATTAAATATTAACGTGAGAAGAAAGTCGTGTCTGAATTTCGCAATTTTGTATTGGTTAAAACAAATAGAGAATATCTCGTTTTTCTGTAGGTGCTCGACCATTTCCGTGTGTGGCGCTTGATCGCCGCCGTTCGTTGGAAATATTTAACATCAGGATGGATAATTACATGCTTTAAATCATAGATTTATGGGCAGCTTTGAGCAGCTCTTGAGGTTCTTATCCAGTATGGAAGATGAAATCCTTGCTGGTGTAGTTGTGTTGACCGACTTTGATGAGGCCTGCTCTTTGCGCTGTCCACTCAGTTGTCATCTGAGGGAAAACCTCTCTCTATGATTGCGCTGGTTGGTTATTTTCACAGCTAGAATATGACTGCTGCACAAATAGATTTGTAAATGCTCACAGTTTTTATTATATTTCTTACTGTGGTAATGTAATTACAGGGATGAAAAAAAATTACAGACATAAATGAAATGTGGGACACTACTTAAGTCTTGCGCGGGACAAAGCTCCTAATTTCAGGACTGTCCCGCAAAATGCGGGACGGGTGGTCACCCTACTTTAGACTTATGTTTACATTTTAATTATTTGAGTTTTCCATGGTTGTTGACATTTCTGTCTTAATAACTGAGGGGATTATGATCAGAGGAAGGTTAAATTTGAAATAAAAATGTTTAAATGTAATATATTTTTCTCCTGGTCCTTATTTTAAATGGGTCATAAAAAATATCAATAATTATCGATATCGACCGATATGAAACACTGATATCGTGATACAGTTTTCAGCCATATCGCCCAGCCCTAGCGGAGAGTAAGTGGTCTTTATTTGCTGTTCAAACACATTCCACCACATGAGTGTTTACACTACGAAAGCAATCCAGTCAAATGTGTTTTCGACTACCTCTGGAAGTGATCGAAAGTAGACAAGCTCAAAACGTTTTAGACCCAGTTCACACCTGTATTTAGCGTCGTCCACTTGTGATCCGATCGAACAAAACATCTTAATACCAGGTGGAAACCAAGCGGGCCTCTTTTTTCACTCATTCATTTTGGAAACAACAAGCTATTCATCATAGGAGTGGCAAAAAACAAGGTTGTCAAATAACTTCCTTTAGGATTTCTATAACATTAATTATCAAAATCCACGTACAAAAACACCCACAATAACAAATAAAAACACATCTTACTCATTTCTTCTGTCATGTCCATCTTTGCTGTTTCTTTCTGGAAGTTCTGCAGGGTCTGCATGGTCTTCTTTGGATCCATCTTTTTGTTGACAGCTTGCATTGTCTGTAAGTTGTTTTGAGAGAGGCAGAGGCACAAACAACTGAGTCACTCTTTGATTCATGTCCATTTTAAAATGTGCACTTTAGGATACTTATGCAATTATGAAAGATTGATGGCTGTGTATCAGCATCCCACTACACTGTGCCAGTTATGCATTAATAGACCAACATATAGGCCCAAATAAGAACAAATACTAATAAAACCAAAACAATTTACCTACATTATTAATAGAGTTAAGTTGTGCACAACATCAATTTGCAGCCCTAGCCGGAAGGAATTTAGCATTTTCAAGCCGTGAGTTCCCTTGGGAATTTATAATGGGGGTTTTGAATAGTGCTTTTCCATTTGAGTAAAATAAGGTTAACATTACTTTAATATCCTTACACATGAAAGAGAATTTTATAAACAAAATATCAAAGTTGCTTTCAGTAATGTTTGCCACAATCCTTATTTTACTCCTAAATCCAAATCCATAAACCCATTAGAAATTCCATAGGGAAGCCATGGCTCTAAAATGCTCATTCTCTTTGGGTTTTAGGACTACAAAATGACTTAAATGTGAAATCATAGTAGATCTGAATTGCCTAAATGGAACTGAGTTAAAATTCCTGGGGTTTAGAACAGACTTTTATCAAAGTTATCATGAGTACAAAAAGACAAAAGGATCTTACTTTAGTGGTTGTGGCCATGGCACCAGCCATCTTCATCTGGGAGTTCATAAGCTTGGTTTGTGTGGACATGGAGGTGACCTTAGAGCTGACAGCATATGAACGCGTTTTCTGTTTCCTCACTTGCACAAGCTGCTTGGCTAAAATTTTACAGGCATCTCTGTTTCCTGTTTTAGCCATTTTCTTGATTTCCATCTCCTGTGATAAAGAAAACAGATAGTAGGAAACGGTTAAGGATGGATGGCATTATAATTGCATTACACAGTTCTCAGTTCACAGTTAAGCTAAAACTAGGCTTAGGCAGCGGAATAGTAAGATAAAGAAAAATAATGTTGATTTGTATAACACCTTTAATACATAAAATGCAGATCTTTTGTACATTTGTGTAAGAAGCCAAAGAAAAAAAAAAAGTCTAATTCTTTCTTGCAAAAACAAACAAACAAAAAACAACCTGTAAAAATGCTAAAGTAAAAACCTGTTAAAGGGTTAGTTCACCAAAAAATTAAAATTCTGTCATTAATTACCCTCATGTCATTCCAAACCTGTAAGACTTTTGTTCATCTTAGGAACAAGAATGAAGATCTTTTTGATGAAATCTGAAGCTTTCTGTCGCTCCATAGACAGCTACACAACTGCCACTTTGACACTTAATAAAGTTACTAAAGAGATCATGAAAGTAATCCATATGAATTGAGCGGTTTAATCCAAATTATCTGAAGAGAAACGACATGAGGGTGAGTAATTAATGACAGAATTACAATTTTTGGGTGAACTAACCTAAGTTTGGGTGAACTAAGTTAATTGGTTAACTTAGAGTTAAGTCTGTGTTTACATAATGTGTGTTCGGTGTATAATTATGATGTATATATAAATACACACACATGTATATATTTAGGAAATATATGCATTTATATATAATTTATATTATATTATATATAAATATAAATATTTTATATATAAATAAAAGATATTTTTCTTAAATGTATACATGAATGTTTTATATACACACACACACACACACACACACACACACACACACACACACATACATACATATATATATATAATGTAAACACAGTCTTTCATTTTGGACACGATTAATCACGATTATTCGTTGAATCGCCCTATACCTTACCATATATGGTGAAAAACAAATTTGGTTTAACATTTTATTTATTTCTACTGTAAAACACGGTAAAATTTATTTCATTTTGTTTCTAATTTTTGTTGTTAATAATGTACATTAGGGTGCTTGTGTTACTTTTTCTGTTATATTTATATTTATTCACATTATTTTAGTGTCATACATGTTACCCTGATGGTGTTTTTGTCTGTGTGTGTGTGAGAGTGTGTCTGTGTGTGTGTGAGAGTGTGTGTGTGTGTGTGAGAGTGTGTGTGTGTGAGAGTGTGTGTGTGTGTGTGTGAGAGTGTGAGTGCGTGTGTGTGTACCAGCCTATATATGGGTATTGGCCATGTTTTAAGGCCACGACCACTCATGATGAACTCAATTCATCATGTGGCTTTATATTTTACCACATGTATTATTATAATGGCTATGGGTAGTACTTTTAAAGGTGAAAAGCAAAGCAGATTATGATAGATCAAGTAAATTAATATATTATATCACTTAATGAAATATATGGTTATAAGTTCTAAAATATGCAGGCACCAATATACCATTCTGTAATTCCTGAAACACTGTCACAGAACTTTATACTGTGAATTTCTGGCAACTACAGTAAAAGTGATGATACACAGGGCAACTTTTTGAGCAATGTTGCTGGGCAATTTTGCAGAGGGATGTTGCTTGGGCACTTTCCCATTGAGAATGGGCAACAAATTTCTATCTGGATACTTTAGATAGAAATGTGTTGCCTCTTCTCAATGGATAAGTGCCCAAGCAACATTGTTTAGCAAAAAGTTGCCCTGTGTATCATCACCTTTGCTGTTTTTATGTTCACACTGGTTTTAAAATATAGCCACTGAAGTATGACGGGCAGCTATAAGAAAAGTATAAAAGATTCCACCTGCAACTTCTGAAAGATACACAAAAACAGCCCTTATCTCAACTTGAAACAGAATCATGAGCTGAGTCATAATCTGGTGACACACTAAGGCCCTCTGTGACATTAATGACATAACCTCGTGATCTCACACACCTCACTGCTGAGAAAGGGGAACATTTGGCATCATATTCACGTCACATTTATGGGTGGGGATTCTCACCAGCTGTTTTTCCTGTCTTTCCAGTGCTGTCCGGTCTCTTGTAATCTGTCTCTGCGTTCCCCGCAGCTCTTTGTTTTGTTCTTTAATAACATCTGTAGTATGACAGGAGACATAGTTATCGACTACCCTTTAAATTAGTAATGCTGAAATTTCTGAATCAGTCATAACAAATTATAGGTATCCTACTACTTTCATAAGACATATTAGAACCCTTAACGATACAGCAGTGGCCCAGTGATTTCATAAACTATTAGTTTGCTTTAAAGACCACCTTTAACGCGATAAGTAGTATTAGTTCTTAGACTCGAGTCAGATCAGCTTCCCCAAACACGTTTTAGAATAAAAAAAAACAGGTTAAATGTATTAAACAAATGAACAATGAGTAACGAAACCAGACGATGATTGACGTGAGAGTGTTGCTGGGCGGCTTTGACAAACAAACAAGCCCTTAGAGCAGCAGCAAAAAACTTACCATCTACGGTCTTTTTCTTGAATAACGATGCCATAACTGCAACAAACTCTGTCGACCACGAAACTAACAGAAAAGTAAGTGTTTCACAATGACTAATATCAAGTGAGAGTCGTCTATCAAAATATCATGACTATTTCCTGGTTCTTGGCAAGTAGGCGGAAAACTTGTGCTCTTCTGCAGAGATTATTTCATTTTGATTGGTGTACATTGCCGTGACGTTGCATTCAAGTCATCCAATCGTAACCTCATATTGGAAAGGACCGCCCATAGATCTGGCTGCAGAAACAGAGGACTCCTTTGTCGGTTTTATGGGTCTCGTAAACAAAATACGGGTTGGATTTTTTCCTTGTCCTTCTGAAACATAGTACAGAGCAAGCCAGGGGTTTTCAAACTCCAGGCAGTGCTGGTGGTCTGTGGAAATGTTTAAAGGAAAATAGTGTAAAATAAATAATGAAAATACGATTAAAATAAATAAATAAATAACGAAAAGCTTGATTNTGATTAAAATAAATCAATACTTTGATTTATTAAAATTATTTTAATATAAATTAAAATAATACAGTTATTATTATTATTATCCTTATTAAGGACACAGGTGCACACACAAGTTCCATAGATAGAAAAGAAAAACTGCTGTATCTTGCTACCTTCAGCAGCAGTCTTTATATGCAACTGTTATGCTGCGTTCACACCGGACGCGACTTGCGCGAATAAATCGCGCTATTCACGCGTAGTTGGACGCTTGAACATTTTGAGTTTACTCGCTTCATTCGCGCGTGACATTCGCGTCCGGTGTGAACGCAGCATTAGTCTCTGCATACTAGATTTTTTGTAACTCCGCCACAATTGGGCCGTATACAAGGGAGAGCAGTATGACTGAAATAAAGCAGTTTTAACTTTTACAGAGCACATACCAAATCTCCTGACCAGCATATTTGATTGTCCATATAATTTGCAACACTGTCTGTGTATGTCTCGGTCATCAGTGAGGTCACTACATATATAATGCCCAAGGTATTTTAGACATTAAAATACCTTTTATTTACATTAATTAATGTAGACATTAATTAATAATAAAAATAAATTAAATTAAATATTAAAAATAAATAAAAATTGATTAATATATGCAAA
>RJVU01049572.1:4441756-4476884 GCA_003731715.1 Anabarilius grahami
CATCTGTTCTCTTCCTAAATAAATAAATGCATAATCTAGCCCTTGTGCTCGACCTGTAAGTTTATGATTTTATGATTAAAAATGAAAATTTGAACGAAAACAAAAGCTATTTAAAATCTTATTTCCATTAAAATGTGAAAATTAAAATGATGGATAATAATAGATTATGACGGAAGTTTTACAACCCTGCCTGTCAAAATGACAAGTCTACCGCGACCTCTGGTGTAAGCTGTCCTTGCAGACTCCATATTGTATGCAGGTAACACATAGGATTAAATAACCCTAATTCAGTATTTATGTTTGTTAATCTAAGAAGACTTGATGGATTAGAAATAATAACAGTTTTTAGGGGATGATGGGGCTTCATTATTGATGGGTTCCTGTTTTGTCTTAGATTTCAACCATTGCTGAGAGTGATGATTCTCAGGAGTCAGTGGACAGTGTGACAGATTCCCAGAAGAGGAGAGAGATCCTGTCTAGACGGCCATCATACAGGTACCTGAATGCATTTGTAGTTTCATCTCAAGGGTTTAAAGTCACCATGAACTCAAAATGGGCAATTCTTATTTTTTATGTAATATTGCAGCATTTATTATAAATGATTTATCCATGCACATCATTATTTATTTATTTTTTAAAATTCATGTTCTCTTATAATCTTCAATCAAAATAACTTCCCGTCCCTCTTGCGGTGACATCTCTTCTCTAAAGATGTGTTCGCTGGTGCAAGGGCAGGACAAGCTGTCACTCGCATGCAGTAGACAACCAACAAACAAACAAACAATCCAATCAATTTTCAATGGAGGCCCTCCCTACATTTTTTTCTTGTTTAAGAAGCCATTTAACTTTGATATACATCACAATAGGGAAAAAAAGACTATCGCAATTTCCATTTCATCCTGACTTTAACTCTTACTAATGAAGAAATGAAGACCAAAACTACTAACAAAAGTATTGTAATTTTATTAGTAAAAAAAAAATCATTATATACTTAATATTAAATATTAATTTACAGTGCAGTTATATTACAATAGAAATGTATTACTGTCTTAAACGGGGCTTGACATTAACTTTTTTGCTCATTAGACTCTGTAGCTAGTGGTTTTCCAAAATTAATGGCCACTCAGCATTTTCACTGGCCACAATTTTAATAGATGAAACGTTGATACACAATATTGGGTTTATGAGAAGACGATATTTTAACACTATTTTTAAGATATCTTTTAATAACAAAATATATGACTGGAAAAATAGTCTTTTGTTTAACTGAAAGTCACAAAATGCAAAACAATGCTGGTGCATTTTTAAATGTTTTAAGTAATCTAGGGCAATATTTTTTGTTTAATAAAAATAGACCTAAGTGAACAATAGCCTTTAAATGACTTAAAATGCATATATAATAACAATGAGGCAATAATAATGGTTTCAAATAAAATATCAAAAGCAAGTAATCATGTGGTTTTATTGAACAACAATGTTAAAATACATAATGCAATATAGATAATATAAACATAATCAACTTAAAGGTGCCATAGAATTGAAAATTTAATTTACCTTGGCATAGTTGAATAATAAAAGTTCTGTACATGGAAATGACATACCGTGAGCCTCAAACACATTGTTTCCTCCTTCATATGTAAATCTTGTGCGTGAAAAGCACCATGGAAAAAAGGGCGAATCCCAACATAATACCGACTGTTACGTAACAGTCGGGATCATTATTATTTACGCCCCCAAAATTTGCATATACCAGCCCATGTTCAAGGCAAACCAGTATTTACGTCTGGAGCTGCACAGCTGAATCATCAGACGTTCTGCAGGTGAAGCAAGCAAGTAGTGACAATAGCGAAAATGGCAGATGGATCGATAATAACTGTTCATGATATCATGATATATTTAGTGATATTTGTAAATTGTCTTTCTAAATGTTTTATTGGCGTGTTGCTAATGTACTGTTAAATGTGGTTAAAGTTACCATTGTTTCTTACTGTATTCACAGAGACCAGAGCCATGTCATTATTTTCATTTTTAACCCGAAAATGCTTGCAGTCTGTATAATTCATAAACGCAAGAGTGTGTAGCTTTAGCCACGTTAGCTGTGCAGAACACTATCAAACTCATTCAGAATCGAATTTTAGGAAACATCCACAAAATACATGCCATACTTACGTGATCTGATATGCTGGATCACAAACAGTTTGTAAAGATCCATTTTGAGAGTTATATTTGCTGTGTGAACAAATTCTGTATTATTTATGCAATGTTTAATGGAGTCACGAGCTTGGGGGCGGGGAGCACGAGCATTTAAAGGTGTACACACACCAAATCAGCGCATTTTTAATCCCACCCCAAAATAGGCAGTTAAAACATGGTATAATAAAAAATCTACGGGGTATTTTGAGCTGAAACTTCACAGACACATTCTGGGGACACCAGAGACTTATTTTTCATCTTGTGAAATGGACATTCTATGGCACCTTTAAGTACATAATGTATTATAACAAATGCCTGCAGAGGGCATCAAATCCTTGTTTAATATTGGCCAACAACATTTAATTGAAACTTCCATTTAATCTTTAATATTTGGCCACGTCTTTATGATAGAAATACAGCCACAGCGACTGTAATTTCTTGAACAAAACATCGAAACATGCAAACTCAAAGCAAGGGTTTAAACTATTATTTTGAAATTGTGATGAACAGCAATTCGCATATTTAGAAACATATTGATGTATTCGTCTGTGTTGGCACAGGTTAATAAATGATTTCTGTTACAAATCTGGTGAAATGATTTTTCCCAAACTCACAGCATATGCAGAGATGGAGTTTGTTAACAGAGCTGCTGAGATGCGCTCCACGCATGTAAATAATAACAGTAAAACATTCGCTATGAAACACAAAGATCATTCAAGATCCATTGTTCACATGCTTGATTTGATATTTTGGAATGCAGAAAGATCCTGAACGACCTTTCATCCGATGCTCCAGCGGTCCCACGGATAGAAGAAGAGAAATCAGAAGAGGATTCCACTCCAGCCATAACAACCGTTACCATGCCAACGCCTATCTACCAGACAAGTAGTGGGCAGTACAGTAAGTCGTTTGCTTCTCTAGTACAAATACACTACTACTACTACTACTACTATTTTCCAACTTTTAAAATAGTAACTTGACAGATAACTTCATGAATATACTGGTTGCATTTAAATCAACCTCATGCCATTTGTTTTCTCCCAGTTGCTATTACTCAGGGTGGAGCGATACAGTTAGCCAATAACGGAACAGATGGAGTTCAAGGGCTACAAACCCTGACCATGACGAACGCAGCAGGCGCTCAGCCCGGCACCACCATCCTGCAATATGCACAGACCAGCGACGGACAGCAGATACTGGTGCCCAGTAATCAAGTGGTTGTGCAAGGTGAGATTTCGCAAAAATAGAAGATATTTCAGGTTTAATCAAGTACATACAACCATGAATAAAAGATGGCAACAGATGGAGAGATAAGAGTAAGTGTGCTGGTCTGGTTTCTCAGAGGTAGATTAAATCTAGGCTATAGGCTTAATCTATGTCCAGGACGCCAGCCACACAAGGCATCTAAATGTCTCCTTGTCAAACCATAAATCTGTGCTGCTTGTGTTTTTCAGCGGCCTCAGGAGACGTTCAGGCATATCAGATCCGCACCGCATCTGCTAGCACCATTGCTCCAGGTGTGGTCATGGCCTCGTCTCCTGCACTGCCCAGTCAGGGAGGAGCTGAGGAGGTCACTCGCAAGCGGGAGGTTCGGCTAATGAAGAACAGGTATGATTAAAAACGTATTTGCAATGATTAATTGCACATGCTCATTTTGGACTGTAAATAATGCACTGATACCAGTAAAAAAAAATTAACAGGTATGTGTATTGTTGCATATTAAGATGCATTTAAAATAAAAATGTCTGTAGAATAAATAAGATAAAATTAAGGTAAAATAATAATAAATACTTTAATAGGAACAAATTACAATACTTAAGGCGGGCGTACACGGTGCGATTTTTGCTGTCGTGCGAGTTCGCATGCGATTTTTTTTTTTTTTCATCGTGTGGAAATCGTGTATGCACGCATGTTCGCGGCTCGTATCATGTGCGAGGAATTACGAGCCGAGCAGAGTGCCTTACGAGCTCTTCCCGACCTCCCGATCATTTTTAAACATGTCAAAAAAGTTCGTGAGCTATCGGTTTGAATTCGTGACGTGTGCTGTTGAACGAGCCGATTTTTCGATCTATCTGAAGTTGACCAATCAGGAGCTAAGAAAAACCACAAAAGAAGAAGAAAGATAAAGATGACCGTGCCACGGCGAATTTGAAAAGGAGGATAAACTGGCTGAACTTTGGGCGAGCGCTGTATGATGTGTCTAGCAGTGTGTATATGACAGGGTCGTCCGAGATTATATTTTACAGCGGATCGCCCAGGAGCTACAGTTATCAGGTTAAAAAAATAAATTATGCTTGATATGACTCGACTCATGACCCGCTCTTGATCACGACATGTAATTTCTCTGTACTGTACGTGTTGGTAGCCATTAAAGAAGAGATATTTAGTTTCATATTTATGTTTAAATATGCCTATTATAATGTTATTTATTTTTTAATCTCATCTATTTGATTAAGACAAGTGAACAGCATGAGTAGCTAAGATAGAATACATCATAAGATGCGCAATAGGCCTACATCTGCAGACATGGAGTGGGTCAGACATGATTTTGACCACTTTATTAAATTTTGTTTTGTAGAAAGCCTTTCTTTAAAGTGAATTTCGTTTTGTAAAAATTTTATCTTAATTTTAATCAATGTTTCATCAACCAATTGCCTGGATTTAATAAATAAGAAGCAAATATTTTCATGGATGTGCGGGTGCGATCACTTGCACTTGATCTGGAGCGCGTCTTATAGGCTAAACGGACTGAAACTCAAATGAACTGAAACTATAGGCTGTTTGCCTCACAGACACGAGAAAAATATCTATAGAAAGCTTGAAATGCCTTCTTTTAAACGAAATAATTCAAAATGAAAATATATGGGCTTCTCTCTGATTATGTAATCCGAATGAAACGTGCATTCTGCACATCCACTGCGGAGATGATGAGAGTCAGCAATGTCAACTTCATCTTTGCAGTCGACACTGATTTAGAAAACATTAGATTATTAAAAAACAAATAAAATGTCTCCTTGCTGTTTTTTCACATTCATAATCATTTCTTTTGCCGGTTCTTTATGGGCAAGGTTTATGCGTGCACTTGAGTGCTATATAAATGCTAATTATAATAGTTTATTCTCTCCAGTATTTAAGAAATTGAATGTGATTAGTCAACAAATGGCTTGAAAAACTAGTCGATTAGAGAAAAAAATAGGCCTATTTTCTATCCAGCATGACACAAAGGGTATTCTGATTTGAGCTCGCGCTCCGCTCGCATGCTCTCTCTCTCTCTCTCTCTCTCACACACACACACGCAGAACTTTGTGCGATTGCTTCGGAAATCGGCAGGTCGAAAAATCGTGTCGTATATCACCGCGTCCGTGCGATTTTCAGATAAACTCACTCGTGACGTGTGCGTGGACAAACGATCTTCCGACCATCAGAATTCGCACCGTGTACGCCCGCCTTTATAAAATATAAGATAATATATTATAGAATAAAAGATAATTTGAAATCATTATTGTGTAAAGCATCAAATCGTCATTACAAAAAGTAGTTTCAGAAAGAAATATTTTATTTGATTCATCATAAAATTTATTACACAAACTTTTGGACCATGAAAATGAGTAAATGAGTAATTTTTGGGTGAACTATGCATTTAATGATTTTTTTTTTTTTTAAATATGAAATTATTTTTAATTAAAGGTGCAGTATGTAAGAATTTAGCAGTAAAATATCCAAAAAACACTAGGCCACTGTTATATATTTTGTTCACTTGAGTACTTACAACATCCCAAATCTTTGCAACTATTTGTAAATCGTGAGAAAATTGCAATTTTAACCAAGGCTCCGGGACGAGTGAGGAGTCGCCTGTCAATTGCGTCATACCCGCGTTACCCTCAGTTTCCGGTTTTATTTTGTAGAAACCATAGAAACATCAAAGACGCTTTAATATTTACATGTTTTAATAGGCAAGGGAACAACTGTTTTGATATATTTATAGACAGAAAACGAATTATTGTTGTATAGCTCAACATGTTTAGTCTTATTGTTTAAATCAAATTTTCTTGATTTTTTTTGCGAGTATCTTGCTTTACCATGCCTCAGAGAAAAACCATATTTTGTCAAATAACTAACATTGCATAATCAGATGCAGCTTTATTTTTAGTAACAGTAATACAGAATTTTCTCCATCATACAATACATTTTAAAATTAATTGCATGCCATTTATCAACACAAGCCATCCAGCATTTAATATGATTTTCTAAAATCTTACTGCAGTGTGTCTCAAACAAGTGTCTCGCAGCAGCCGCCGAGCGAACACAAAGAGTAACGTTATAACATCATTTTCAACACACTCAAGTGTATCTAATATGTTAAACAGAGCTGTGTTACCTCATACTCATGACCGGAAAAGCGGAAGCAGCGCTGGCGACTGTGTCATAATAAAAGTTCTGCTGCTCGTGAGGCGTGTGTTGCGCAATCGCTCCAGTGGCCTCGTTCAGCTCCCACAACACTCGGTCCTGCTCTGCTTCATACTACAGTAACGTTAATAATCGCGTCCATGAACATGATTTCTTCCCGAGGCAAAAGTTGATACATTGGGAATAAAACATGATTAGGATCACTCACTATTGTCTGAGCATTCTTAAGGACCAATGATTCATAAATTAATTGAAGTGATGTGTACTCTCTTACACCAATAACTTTCATTGCAGTTTTAACAAGACGTGCAAGCTGCGATTTTAATTGAACTGAAAGATTGCCATACCACGCTTGCATCCCATAATTTACTAGACTATCTAAGACTGCTTGATAAAATAACTGCATAATTCTCTGATTTACACCAAACAACCTAAAGGCTGACTTATACTTCTGCGTCGGACCTACGCCAGAGCCTCTGCGCCGTAGGCTATGCGTCTGTTTTCATTTATACTTCTGCGTCGTTGTCCGCATCGACGTGCATGCAGATGTTGAGTATCAAAACAAAAGCCGAAGAAGAAGCAGCTCGTCATGTACGTTGTCAGAGAAGCTTACAAACAGAAACGGCAGAGAAGCGGCAAATAGGTAATGACTTTTGTTGCAGTTTGACTTCATGTGTGCCCTGAAACAGAGTGTTTTTTCATTCATATGGTAGTTGAAAGCGCTCGCTCTTCTCTGATTGCTCCGCGCCAGTTTTTTGACCCAAGGGAGGGGTTCTAGCAGACCAATCACAGTGCTTGCGGTCCGCGTAGAATTGACGCGTTGTTACATTTTTGAAGAGGTGCACGTCAGGCTACGTTGTAGGCTACGCGTGCTACACACAGCCTACGCCGTTCGCCGAAAATGAAGAGTCAACGACCACGCCTAGATACTTGTAGGTATCCACCTGTTGGATGATATTATCATGAATGATTACTGGACTGTAATCACCTAATCTTTTAGGGTCCACTATAATTTCCTTAGTTTTTGAGACATTTATAATAAGATGATTTACATTACACCACTGCACAAAATTCTCTATTTCAGACTGATAACCTGATATATCCTGATCTTTTCCTAACAGACTTAAAATTACAGTGTCATCGGAGTATTTAATAATATAATTATTCTTATTTCTACTAGAGCAGTCATTTTTATACAAAGTAAACAAAATGGGGACAACCCTTTTAGATCATGCGCCGGATACACAGACCATTTTTCCTGTCCTTAAACTAGCAAAAGTGGATTTGGACATGCCCTCAGTGCACTTGCGGCATGCGCTTTAGAACATGCACTTAGATCTTTAAAATAGGGCCCTTCGTCGTTGAGTCATTCATCCTTTCGATTCATTTGATTCATTCATTCATTTGATTTGTTCAAATGGCTGATTCATTCAGGAATGAAGTAAATTCTCTTCATGATTGATTCATTGAATCATTGGTTCACCCGATTCCACAGATTCAGAAATGAAATGCTGTTGTGTGTTGCTCGGAGACTAGTTCTGCTTTCTTTATATTTTTGTTGGCAAAATGTAGCAAAACGGACAATATTGTGTCTAAAATAACAAGTGCATTAAGTGCAAGTGCATTAAATGCATTCATAATTTTAATGCGTTTTTACCGTAATTAATTAACACATTAAATCATATATATATATATAATGTGTATGTGTGTGTGTATGTGTATATATATATATATATATATATATATATATGTATATGTATATATTAGTATTGTAATTTGTTTTTATTAAGTTATTATTATTTTTATTTTACGGTACAATAATATTATTGTAATAGTAATATATTACTTTATTGTTCTGTTTACTTTTATAATTTAAATATAAAATAATGTGATTTTGAATTATTATTCACAATAATGTAGCAGTTATTGTAGTCATATTGAATTAGGGGAAAAAACAGATTTACCCTTTTTTGTTGTTGTTGTTGTTCTTAGCTGATCATGCCTAATTAAAATGCCTGATTTATCTGTGTGTCATGATTTTGTTTATAGATATTTTTTTCTTGTAATTTTACTTTTACTGTGACTATATATCACTTTTATGCTGTTGTCTCCCTTAGAACCTTAACTTAATGGTTTTGACTCTATTTTTAGTTGGAGTGACTAATTTGGTGTCCTCTATAATAACCTGACTGTAATAATGTGTTTCCACCACAGAGAGGCAGCACGGGAGTGCCGCAGGAAAAAGAAAGAGTACGTTAAATGTCTGGAAAACAGAGTGGCCGTGTTGGAGAATCAGAACAAAACGCTCATCGAGGAGCTCAAAGCGCTTAAGGACCTTTATTGTCACAAATCTGAATAACTGGCCTCACGCATACGTGCTGAACGGATCTCTTCTGGTGCCTCAAGAGACAGAGACTCTAAACATACCACAGGCACCTGCACAGCATCTCTATCTTTTTCATTTCAATTTTAATTTTAATTTTTATTTTTTTTTAATATTCTCTTCTGTAAAAATCCAGTTATCAGGAATACATTGTAAGTTTGTAAGTGTAAACTTTTTATTTCCTTTTTCTCTTCAAAAGAAAGAGAGTCGGTTTCGAAGAAAAAATGAAATGCAGGGTACAGTTTTGTTATTAAACATGTTGCCCTACTTGAGGAGCATTGTGAACCATAAAGAGCACCTTTCAGCTGCAGCCGTGACAGGGAATGAATGTTTGTGTGGGTTTATCATGAAAACAGCCCAGGGTGCTGCTTCTGAGACCTGCTCCTGTCACTCTGAGGTTCCCATTTGAAAGACTTTCCCACAATGCACCAGTCGTGGATGGCGCTGTTTGCGAGCATGATTAAAGAGGGATGGATTTTTCACTGTTGCAGCATGGGTCTTTAATGATTGAGATTAAATTAGCTGTGCCCTCTCCTGTTGTTTAACTGCTTCTGTTACTAATACATATACTCATATTTTTGTTCTTTTGTANGGAAAAGGCTGTAAGACAGCTGTGTGCTCAGAACTATGATTACTAGTCAAAATACGAAGTAAAAAGTACTACAATATATTTAATGCATCTTTTTTTTTTTTTTTTAAACAGTGTTTCTTTTGTTACAAAATTAAGTGCTATAAGGAGACACTCAGTCACATTTGTTAACAGGAAATAGCGGACCCTTTGAAACCTGGAATGATAACGTTGGAAAAAGTGTTGTAAAGTAAATGATATATACTATGTGATTTTCAGTGAGAATTTGATAGCCCATAATCAGAAAATCTTTTTTTAAACTTGTGTGCTTATATTGTAATATATTGGATTTCTTCATCTATGCTAGACTTTACAGGTCATTCTGGTGCCATCTACACTGATCAGAGTCTAATTGTGTTGATTCCCTTATATTTTGGGCAAAGATTTTGATATATAATAACTGATCTCTGATCAATGGAAAAGGATTTTTATGTTCCACGTTGCAATGAAATGCTGTTCTTATTCTCTTCTGTTTTTTGCCATAACATGTACCTATCCACAACAACAGAACATACATGTTTTTTTTTTTGTTTTTTTTTCTGTTAAAACATTTCTGATTTTTTTAATTTTATTTTTCTTATGTAATGTATTTTTAAGACATGTTGCTTATGTGTAACCTAAATCAGTTATAAAGCATTCTGGTGCAGTCTTTCATCAACAATTATATATTTGGCAGCTGTTCGTAATCTGGTGTGTTGAGGAAGTTTTTATTTTCAGAGTTTATCTGTGATGTTTGTGAAGATTAAATATAATTATTTAATCATCCAGGGTTGTTCAGACCAGCAAATTTCAGTTGAAACCTACTTCAAACCTGTCTATAATTCTTGGTTCTTGGTTAATTAATTTCAGAGTTGGAAATAATCTCTGCAGAAAGGTCTGATCAACCTTAAAGCCACAAAATGGGTTGTGTTCAGAATACTCTATATACTACTGTTTTACATTTATGCATTTGGCAGACGCTTTTATCCAAAGCGACTTACATTGCATTATTCTATACATTTGTATCCGAGTATGTGCAATCCCTGGGATCGAACCCATGACCTTGGCATTGCTAGTGCCATGCTCTAACCACTGAGCTACAGGAAAGTTTTATCATTCAGTAATCATTGTTTTTTAAAGAAAATACTTTTATTCAGCAAGGTTGCTTGAACAAATGTGACAGTAAAGACTACAAAAGATTTCGATTTCAAATAAATGTTGTTCTTTTTACATTCATTCATCAAATAATCCTGGAAAAAAGTATAGTTTCCACAAAAATATTAAGCAGCACATCAACATTGAAAATAAAGTAATGCTTTACAACAAGGTTTCATTAGCTAGCAACATTAGTTAACATGAACTAACAATGAACAATACTTCTGTAGCATTTATTAATCTTAGTCAATGTTATTCTCAACATTTACTAATACATTTTTGAGATCCAAAGTTGTATCTGTTAATATTAGCTAATGCACAGTGAACTAACATGAACATTTTTAACTAAAATTAACAAACGTTAATAAAAGCGGTAAAAATATATTCCTCATTGTTATTTATGTTAGTTAATGCAACTCATGTTAACAAATGAAACCTTATTGTAGTGTTACCAAAAATAATGAGAAAGACTGGAGTAATGGCTGCTGGAAAGCTTTGCCATCGCAGGAATAAAATAATTGTTTAAAATAGAAAAAAATCTTTTAAACTGTAGGATACTATGCACATTTTCTATGCATGTAATTCCTGGATGGCCTATTATATTTGCTCCAACATAAAAGAACAGACTGCAAAGAGATTGTATCCCACAATGGAATGTGCTCACCTTCACACTTTCAGTGTGTTGAAAGAACTGGAAGTAACAAATACTCAAATAACTGAAGACATTTTTACACAAAATTGGGTCACGCTTTATATTAGGTGTCTGTACTTATATAAAAAAGAATAATTGTTAGGTACAATACTTACTGTGTTCATGTTGTATTGTAAAACACATTTGCTGTTATTGAGGTGGGATGCAGGTAAGTTTAGGGACAGGTTTGGTGGTATGGGTTAAGGTGTAAGGAAAGGGTCAACTGTTTAATCATTGATATAATTAAATGCATAAAAAAAAAAATACAAGTACAATGTAAAAACGTATGTACACAATAAGTGCATTAAATGATTAATTTAAAAGTTAGACACTTAATATAAAGATAAAAATTGATTAAAATAATATAAATAACCATGTTTATGAATAGATTTTTGAATTAAAATACATTGATATGCACATGCAGCGCTATGCCATTTCACACATTGCAAAATATATGCCAGACCGTACAATTTGGAAAAATCTCAAAATGCAATTTTCAGGCCATTTATTGCTCAGCTAGTAGCTGAATGGATTGAAAGAGTGAAATGCCTTGAAATTATGAAGGTTACTTGAATCAGGTGGGCACCGCTTCAGTCATTCATTTGCCTACAGATTGTGACAATGAAAAACAGATGTAGTGTAAATTATCTGTGATGCCTAAACTGCCTAATATAAAGGATTTTAAGAGACAAGGAAATCTCAATTTTCTGCTTACAGAAGAACAGATTTTTTTGCAGCAGCAGCAGCAGAACAGCACAGAGCTCCCTGATTGCTTGTATTTTGTCACTCAGAGCGTTTTACCTTCACGGTCAGTGATCAAGGTCTCCAGCAGTCTTTGATAGGGGCCACAGGCAAACTTATTCATAAAACACACTGGGGTAGTAAATGGTGCTAAATGTACCTTCTGTGTCTCACCTCCTTGTCTATGAATCTGTGGGTTTGATAAAGCAGAATGTTCTTTGATCAGTGATTATAGAATCTATTTGTATTAATACCTCAAATGATTAAAAATGATAATTTGTGTTAATAATTTAATAATCTAAAGATTTATTCAATTAAGTTATTCATCATCTGTCAATAAAAGAGTTTTTTTTTTTTTTTTTTGCTCTGGAAGAAAAGACATTGGTAACACTACAATAAGGTTTAATTAGTTAACAATAGTTAACTAGTTAACATGAATAAGAATTAAAAATACTTCTACAGCATTTATTGATCTTAGTTAATGTTAATTTTAAAATGTACTAGTCTAATACATTATTAAAATCAAATGTTGCTTTTGTTAACATTAGTTGAAGAGTTAGTTAGTTCACCCAAAACTGACAATTCTGTCATTAATTACTCACCCTCATGTCGTTCCACACCCGTAAGACGTTTGCTCATCTTCAGAACACAACTTAAGATATTTTTGATAAAATCCGAGAGGTATATGACTCATCCGCAATATAATTAACACTTTCAAGGTCCAGAAAGGAACAAAAGACATTGTTAAAACAGTCGACGTGACTGCAGTGGTTCAACCTTAATTTCATGAAGCGACAAGAATACTTTTGGTGCGCAAAAACAAAACAAAAATAACTTTATTCAACAATATCTTCTCTTCTGTCATTCTCATACGCTGTTTACGTCCAGCGCTTTCAGGTTTTACGTCAGAACGCCAACTCATTATTGGCCGGCTCCCAGGCTTGGGAGGGTTACTTAAAAAATGTATTCCGTTACAGTTACAAATTACTTCATAAAAAAAGTATTCAGTAACATAATCCAAGTACTACAATATGAAAGTAATGTAATCTGATTACTTTTGGAATACTTCAAGGTCATATATATATATATATATATATACAGTGCCCTCCACAATTATTGGCACCCTTAGTAAATATAAGCAAAGGCAGCTGTGAAAATAAATCTGCATTGTTCATCCTTTTAATCTTTCATTAAAAAAATTCACAAAATTCTAACCTTTCATCGAAGTAAAACAATTGAAAGTGGAGGGAAACTCACATTATGAAATAAATGTTTTTCTCCAATATATGTTGGCCACAATTATTGGCACCCCTAGAAATTCTTATGAGTAAAATATCTCTGAAGTATATTCCCATTTATATTTACAATTTTTAGCACACCAGGGTGACTAGGAGAATGAAATTGTCCAGTCATGACTTCCTGTTCCACAGGTCAGGAGTACAAATATGTGTAAACACAAAGGCCAAATTCCCTTAATCATTCATCACAATGAGAAAAACCAAAGAATATAGTTCTGATGTGCAGCAAAAGATTGTTGAGCTTCACAAAATAGAAAATGGCTATAAGAAAAAAGCTAATGCATTGAAAATCCCCATTTCCACTATCAGGGCAATAATTAAGAAGTTCCAATCAACTAAAGATGTTACAAATCTGCCTGGAAGAGGACGTGTGTCTAAATCGTCCTAATGCGCGGAGAGGAAGAAAGTTTGAGTGTCCAAAGATTCTCCAAGGATCACAGCTGGAGAATTGCAGAGATTAGTTGAGTCTTGAGTTTCAGAAAGCCTAAAAAAAATTATCAAACAGAACCTACATCCCCACAAGTTGTTCCGGAGGGTTTCAAGAAAAATACTCTGCTCTCATCCAGAAACAATCTCCAGCATACTCCGTTGTCAGACAAGACTGGAACTTCAAACGGGACCGGCTTCTATGGTCAGATGAAACTAAAAAAAGCCAGATGGGTTTGGTGCACACATGGATAAAAAGTACCCCATGACCACGGTTAAATATACTGCTGGATCTTTAATGTTGTGGGCCTATTTTTCTGCTGGAGGTCCTGGACATCTTGTTCAGATACATGGTATTTTGGATTCTAGCAAATACCAACAGATAAAAAATCAAAACCTGACCTTCTGCTAGAAATCCAATAATGGGCCGTGGTTGGATCTTCCATCAGGACAATGATCCAAAACAAACATCAAAACCACCACAAAAATGTGTCAGTGAGCACAAAATGAAGCTTCTGCCATGGTCGTCCCAGTTCCCTGACCTGAACCCTAAAGAAAATTAGTGGAGTGAACTAAAGAGAAGAAGCACCAGCATGGAGCTGGGAATCTGAAGGATCTGGAGAGATTCTGCATGAAGGAATGGTCTCTGATCTCTTGTCAGGTGCTCTCCAAACTCATCAGGCATTATAGGTGAAGACTCAGAGCTGTTATCTTGGCAAAAGGAGGTTGCAAAAAGTTTTGAATAAAAGGGTGCCAATAATTGTGGCCAACGTGTTTTGGAGAAAAACATTTATTTCATAATGTGATTTTCCCCCCACTTTCAATTCTTTTCCTTCAATGAAAGGTTAAATTTTTTTTGAATTTTTTGAAAGAAAGATCAAAAGGATAAACAATGCAGATTTATTTTCACAGCTGCCTTTGCTCATAATTACTAAGGGTGGCAATAATTGTGGAGGGCACTGTATATATAAAGAAAGAAAGAAAGAAATAATTTTTTGGGGGGGCGATCAACTTTACTATAAATAAATTGCATTTTTAAATTTAATTTTAATTATTTCTTCTCAATTTCTACAAGTTTTTAAATGTTACACGTTCCATACTTTTGAATGGGTCTCAACAATAATAATATTGCAATTGATACTTTATCAGATTTGTAAAATATTTTTATTGTTGAGACCCATTCAAAAGTATGGAACGTGTAACATTTATAAACTTGCAGAAATTGAGAAGAAATAATTAAAATTAAATTTAAAAATGCAATTTATCAAAGGACTAAAAAATAATCTGTAATACCATACTGTAGCCACTAGATATCATATAGCCCTTTACATATATATATTCAGGGCTGTGTATTCCCAAGTTGTGGAAATGAGACATGATTGCTTAGTTTTAAAAGGTTTTAAAAGTAACCAAAATACTAAACATTAAAATTAAAGCAGAACAAACATAAACAGAAATGTCTGATCCGAGCTTGTTCAGTTTGGTTATGATCTGATGTGACATATTTTTAAGCTCGTGTTTATTAATTTTTACATTTCTGTTTATGTTATGTTTGTTTACTCTGGAACAATCTTCCTAGCATTGTTCGGGAAGCAGACACACTCTGTCAGTTTAAATCTAGACTAAAAACGCATTAACCTGGCATACACATAACACATTATAAATTTATATTTTCCAATCCGTTAAAGGATTATTAGGCTGCATAAATTAGCCGGAACCGGGAACACTTCCTATAACACCAGATGTACTCGTTACATCAGAAGAAGAATGGCAGCTACGCTAATATTAGTCTTTCTGTTTATCCCGAGATTTACCATAGTCAACCGGATCCGGGCCGTATCCAGGTGAGACCGAGGACCGGCGCCCTGACAGGACCACAACGCAGCCCTGAAGTATCAGCAGAGATCGAGTCGACTAGATCATCCATTGTGAAGGACTCATCGACGCGACAGCCAGTGGCACAATTCCTCAACAAACCGTCCATACTGGCGTGATGAATACGATCCTCAACTGGATGGAACTGAAATAAATACTTTGAATGTTGCGATCCTATAAGACTTATGATAGCAACCTGAATCGTAACAAAGCACTGTTCACCAGAGGAGAACTGTCCCCCCGACAAAGTTTTTTTTTCTCTCCATTTTAACACCTATTTGCCACCTGTTTGCCATCTGATGTCACCTGTTGGAGTTTGGGTTCCTTGCTGCTGTCGCCTTTGGCTTGCTTAGTTGGGGACACTTGACATTTGACTTGACATTTGATAATCAACAGTGCTTTGATCTGCCTGCATTGAAACTATTCTTTAAGAGCTGCTGTGCAGCCAAAATTATATACCAGTTATCAATGTAAAGCTGCTTTGACACAATCTGCATTGTAAAAAGCGCTATATAAATAAAGATGACTTGACTTGACTTGACTTGACTTGACGTGAGTTACTCCCCAACCCTGCCGGCTCCTGCGTCAGTATCATACGCATGCGTCGTGCTGCTCACGTGTGCGGCTTTGGCCAATACTGAGCCGGCATTCAGATGTAAACATGGAAGTCTTCACTGTGCTTACTACGTCAACTTCGTAAGGATAATGACAGGGAAGAGAAGAGAAGAGATTGTTGAATAAAGTTGTTATTTTTGTTTTGTTTTTGTGCACAAAAAGTATTCTCGTCACTTAATAAAATTAAGGTTGAACCACTGCAGTTGAACCACATCTTTAGTACCTTTCTGGACCTTGAAAGTGTTGATTATATTGCCGTCTATGGACGAGTCATATACCTCTCGGATTTCATCAAAAGTATCTTAATTTTTGTTCCGAAGATGAACGAAGGTCTTATGGGTGGGGAACGACATGGGGGTGAATAATTAATTACATAAATTTCATTTTTGAGTGAACTAACATGAACAATCAATGAACAGCTGGATTTGTTTTAACTAACATGAACAAAGATTAATAAATATTGTAACAAATGTATTGCTCATTGTTAATTCATGTTAGTTAATACGCTATGTTAACAAATTGTAAAGTGTTACCAAGACATTTCTATCTATGGAATTCAAGATGGAGAGGGTATGTATACAGTAGGAACATGAATGCCTTATCTTAACTTACTCCATTTGACAGTTCCTCTAACATGCCCTCCAATCAAATGCATATGTTTTTTTTTTTGTCTATGGATTCATTCAAAAAGTCCCTCTGTAAATGTAGTAAGCCACATCTGCCTGTTCTGCCTTGTGAATTATTTGTGAACAAATTGTAGAAAACATTACAATCAGATTGCTTTTAAAAGAAAGAAATATATTTAAGTTCACTTGAAAATTAAAATTCTGTCATCAATTACCCTCATATTATTTTAAACCTACTTACTTGATCTTCAAAACACAAATGAGGATATTTTTCATGAAAACTGAGATATTTGTGTCACGGAATGCACAGACAAGATGTTAGGATCCAAGCGCAGCTTTATTATTGTAGGGTCATCCAAAGTCATATATCCAAAAACAAGCAAGGGTCAAACTCCACGTAAACAGTCCACAAAAACAGAAAGCCGGAGATACAAAAGTGCATGTAACATAATACAACAAACCACAAACAAAAGCAGAACCAACTGAGTATAAATAGACAGACACTAATGAACATAACAAGACAGCTGGGTGCAATGAAGGGGTCATGAGTCCAAGAGTGGGTTATGGGAAATGCAGTTCACAAAAGGGGTGAGGAACAGTCCGGGTAGGAGTGCCCTCTAGAGGCAGACAAAGGCACTCCCAGTAATGATCATGACAATTTCTGTCCCTCCATTGAAAGTCCATTCCACAATCACTGTATATGATGAACTGATCAACGCACAAACATAGAGCACATCAAATATGGTCAACAGAAGCTCAAACATTCGATTCATATGGATAACGTTTATGATATGGATGGACTTTTTGTGGATGTGTGAAAGTTTTGTTGGAATTTCAATGGTGGTACAGAAAGCTCTCATAAATCTCAGGTTTTAAAGATGATAGAAAGTCTTATGTGTTTGAACAACATGAAGGTGATTAAATGATCACAGAATTTTTGTTTTTGGGTGAACTACCCCTTTAGGAGAAATATGTTTCAAAGGTTTGGCCAATTTTAATTCTTTTAGTGCATGTTCCAAAATATTGTAAGGTAAATATCAGATTATGAAAATTATGCTGGAAAAATGGACAGATTCAAAATCAAAATACTGATTCCTCCAACTGATGTCCTAGACAAAAGAAAATTCTGAAATCCAAAGAACAAAATGGACAATCTGCAAAAAGCCACAGAAGGTATTTGCAATCATATACTAAACACACTAAAACAACAATTTGCCCGTCATTTGTTTCACCACCTGGTCATTTGTTAATCAGATTTGATTAAGCATTTTTGAAATGCACGGTGTGATTGCTTTTGCACTCATACAGCTGTGTCCTGATGCTCTGATGAAGGATTTTTACAGTAGTCATGGTATAACTCCCCTCTCATACACTCTACGCTATTTAACTTCATGACCCTGTCGGTTTGATTTCTGTTCTGGATTTTATTGTTTTTCTTAGCTGGTGAGGTCCTTCAGACTGATTTTAATGTGCGACTATTTAAAATAAATTAAACAGTAAATTAAGTGTGAACCCAGCTGCCAGTAATGGGCTGATGGACTGATATTGCCTTTTCTAATCTAAGTCCATTTTGTCCTTATGATGTATGTCTGTGTTTTTCTACATATATAACCACTGATATATAACCTATTTGATTAGTATAATACACTTATTGATACATTTTAATACATTTCATTCAATAAAATTAAAATTCATAAGCTGACACCAGTCCTCACCTTGTCTGTTTTCTATTTCAACTCCTCGTAAAGAATTGTAAAAATTTTCTGATCAAAAAGTGTGTACGGACATGATCTCATTATCGTGTCCCTACTGTTGCATTGACTAAGGAGCATGTATTGCCAAATTGAAATGACGTCCTCCCAGGATGGCTATACATTTTCACCCATTCACAAAAATCAATTCATCACTCAATAAGAGAGGAACAAGCTTAGCAGGTACGTCTACCCAAAGCCTTTTGTCGCTTTCAGTATGTTTCAATTATATATTCAAAGAAAGCTAACAAAAATGGCTATGAACGAGGACAGTGCAATTGATTTGATGACTTGGTTCCTTTGGGCATTTCACTGTGGTACAATTACAATCTGATTACACAGAGGCAGGGTAGAGGGAATGGGTCGCTCCAGTGGTATTACTCATCTACCATTCGGTTCTGGAGCAAATCATGGAAAACTTGCTTATTTATTTTCTGTTGTCAGGCACCGCTCTTTTTGCTATGCTGAGACGATTTTGTTTTTATTTCAAGGATAGAGAAGGCAGAGCAGAATGGTGAATGGATTTGTGGCAAATTAAATACTTTGAAGATACAAACATGTTTCATTATAATGCATTTTGAAGGGAAGAAATGTCTTGATGATTGTCTTTGTCTCCATAAACAAACTCAGAATTAATCAGCATCTAAGAAAATTGCAAAAAAAAAAAAAGAAAAAAAGTTTTTGACAGATTTATGTCAAATTGAATATTTATAATAAAAGTTGAGCATAGGCACAAGCTTCTCGTTCTCCAACTAGAAACTAAGCAAATCAAAGAACCTGGATAAACCAGGTTCCATGATGAGGGCGGTGGAACAGAGAGAGAGAGAGAACAGAGAGTTCAGAGAAGACTTTAGTGGCTGTGACAGGGAACAAAGAGAATCCACAAATGGCCTCCGTGGCAATGAGAGGGCAGGCAGAGGGTCAAAAATGGTGATAAATAGCTAAAGGGCTAGCACCACAAATTTTCGAAAAGTCCCTTGAGTACCAACACAGGAAAGTTGAGTTCTGAGTGGCTTGTTGCGTTCAGTACGTGAACTGTCCGGAAAGTGGGTCTGAAATGCTAAGTCTAAAAACTCTTGGGTGTGAGTTTAATAAGCTGAACCTCTGCTGGATCTATTTGTGCTCAGTCGATCTGTAATCTGGGCAGGAATGAAAGAGAGAGTGGATCTGTGTAAGGGGTTTATTGGGCAAACAAATAAACATAAACTGAAACTAACAAGGAAAACACAAGGGTGTAGCGTCTGGACCAATCAGACACACAATTATTCATCATATTTAATGAATAATCCAGAAAACTCACTCTCCCAACAAAGTTCTGTGAACCCATCCCTCCAAAACTGCAAAGTAACTCCCCAGCTAACACCAGGTCTCTGGTTACAGGACACACGAGGACTGATAAGGTTTATGACTCAAAGGAATTTGCAGAGAGCTATGACTCACTTAATTCTTGTTGAAAAGGACAAATAAACCCTTTTAATCCTATATATTCTATATGTATAATCACTTGAGAAATGTACTATAAACCTGTATCCAATTTTCGCATTTTATGATTTTCCTATCATATGAATATAGATTTGTCCTTTTCTATGCAAACTCTGGTAACGCTTTAGATTACTTCCCGGAAAGTACTGCGTAATTACAACTAATTTACAGTGTAACTTTCGATAATTATAGTGTATACAGTAAGTATGTGTAAGTATAGGGGAACAATATGNGTCCTTCAAGATGGCTGAGCTCAAACGGTTTCCGGGTCATAGGATGGAGGACGGAGGAGCGAGGAGACGAGGAGGGATATTGAGAAGCACCCCAGGTCTCTGGTTACAGGACACACGAGGACTGATAAGGTTTATGACTCAAAGGAATTTGCAGAGAGCTATGACTCACTTAATTCTTGTTGAAAAGGACAAATAAACCCTTTTAATCCTATATATTCTATATGTATAATCACTTGAGAAATGTACTATAAACCTGTATCCAATTTTCGCATTTTATGATTTTCCTATCATATGAATATAGATTTGTCCTTTTCTATGCAAACTCTGGTAACGCTTTAGATTACTTCCCGGAAAGTACTGCGTAATTACAACTAATTTACAGTGTAACTTTCGATAATTATAGTGTATACAGTAAGTATGTGTAAGTATAGGGGAACAATATGTAAAGTCTTGGGAATAAAGGAGTAACAATCAGGAAAATAACAACTTAATTATACTGTAAGTATTTTAGAACTAAGGGGTACTTATACTGTTATGATAGACAACAATCTTACATTTGGGAGCAATTTTGTCGAGAAAGTGCACTGATTAAGTTGTTCCAAGGCAAGTAGAAAGAACTATTGCAATCTTTTTTAATACATGGGGAAATATGCTTTTGTTTCATGTAGTTACAGGGTAAATATGACATTACGGGCCGTAAATTAAAGTGGAGCTTGTTTTTCAGATAAAGGTTTCGGAGTCAGTGATATCAGATTGTTTGCGTTTTTTTAATTACTTTAATTACCCTGTAACTACATGAAATAAGAGTGTAACAAGCACCACTTTAATTTACGGCCCGTAATGTCATATTTACCCTGTAACTACATGAAATAAGAGGGTAACAAGCTCCACTTTAATTTACGGCCCGTAATGTCATATTTACCCTGTAACTACATGAAATAAGAGGGTAACAAGCTCCACTTTAATTTACGGCCCGTAATGTCATATTTACCCTGTAACTACATGAAATAAGAGGGTAACAAGCTCCACTTTAATTTACGGCCCGTAATGTCATATTTACCCTGTAACTACATGAAATAAGAGGGTAACAAGCTCCACTTTAATTTACGGCCCGTAATGTCATATTTACCCTGTAACTACATGAAATAAGAGGGTAACAAGCTCCACTTTAATTTACGGCCCGTAATGTCATATTTACCCTGTAACTACATGAAATAAGAGGGTAACAAGCTCCACTTTAATTTACGGCCCGTAATGTCATATTTACCCTGTAACTACATGAAATAAGAGGGTAACAAGCTCCACTTTAATTTACGGCCCGTAATGTCATATTTACCCTGTAACTACATGAAATAAGAGGGTAACAAGCTCCACTTTAATTTACGGCCCGTAATGTCATATTTACCCTGTAACTACATGAAATAAGAGGGTAACAAGCTCCACTTTAATTTACGGCCCGTAATGTCATATTTACCCTGTAACTACATGAAACAAAAGCATATTTCCTCATGTATTAAAAAAGATTGCAATAGTTCTTTCTACTTGCCTTGGAACAACTTAGTCAGTGCACTTTCTCGACAAAATTGCTCCCAAATGTAAGATTGTTGTCTATCATAACAGTATAAGTACCCCTTAGTTCTAAAATACTTACAGTATAATTAAGTTGTTATTTTCCTGATTGTTACTCCTTTATTCCCAAGACTTTACATATTGTTCACCTATACTTACACATACTTACTGTATAGGTACACTATAATTATCGAAAGTTACACTGGAAATTCATTGTAATTATGCAGTACTTTCCGGGCCGTAATCTAAAGCGTTACCCAAACTCTTTTGGATTAATGTTTCAGAATATGGTTAACTAAGTTCGCATGGGTCGCATGTTTGCTATCTTTGGACACCAACTTTCGTTTCCTATTTGTTAATTTATGTTACATGTTGCTAACTCTGTGACACATCAGTATTATAAGAATCTTGGAAGTTCTTGTCTTGAACACCCAATCAAATTACATATGCAAATGCCCTGCTAGAAGGACAAAGGATCATAAAATTTCCCTCTGAAAGCTTTCGTGACTATTGGCTCACTGACACGTGGAGGTGGGACCTCTGCACAGAGTTAAAGTGCAACTTCACAGTGACCTCCTCTCTTCTTCCTTCTACTTGCTGCTTCTACTGATTGCTGTTCACGTGAGACCTTACCCGGCAAACAACACAGCCGCACTGGCAGGCCTCATTCACTTCAAGCCATGCGCAACTTCCTCGACCACAGAGTCAAATTAACAATGCAAGGCTGTCGTTATTTCTTCATTCAACGTAGATTGAGTATAAGATATTGATTACAACTTCAACACCCTCGCACCGAACCATCAAGAATTTCTCCCAAGACTGCAGATACAAATGCTCTTCAACGGCTAAGGCATGTGCAAGTATTGTACATTTGAACACTAAACAGCGATTTAGTATTAAGTTGTGAACCCCTTTGTTAACAAAGGTGCTTTATAGTGAGAAACTGATGGTTCTTCCAACTCGTTAAAGGGATAGTTCACCCAGATAGTTTATCTGCTTACCCCAAGCGCATCCAAGATGTAGATGACTTTGTTTCTTCAGTAGAACACAAATGATGATTTTTAACTCCAACCGCTGCGGTCTGTCAGTCAAATAATGCGAGTGAATGGAAACTCGAACAATAAGAGTCGAAAAAACTTGCATAGACAAATCCAAATTAAACCCTGCGGCTCGTGACGACACATTGATGTCTTAAGACACGAAACGATCGGTTTGTGCGAGAAACCGAACAGTATTTATATTATTTTTTACCTTTAAAACACCACTATGTCCAACTGCGTTCAGCACTCGGTTAGTGAGGTCTGATCACGCTCTGACAACGGAAGTAATGTCTAGCACTCATTGAAGTATAAGCGCGAGACATCACTGCCGTTTGTCTATCCAAGTTTTGTCAACTCTTATTGTTCGAGTTCCCATTCACTCGCATTATTTGACTGACAGACAGCAGCGGTTGGAGTTAAAAATCATAATTTGTGTTCTACTGAAGAAACAAAGTCACCTACATCTTAGATGCGCTGGGGGTAAGCAGATCAACATCAAATTTTCATTTTTGGGTGAACTATCCCTTTAAACGACTCTTTTCATAGCTCCATTCCTCTGTTATGCTACGGTTTCATTCACTTCCACTTTCTCATTTCTCGTGTATGCGTGATTTGTATGTCTGTGTTGGTTTAGTTTAGTTATGTGTTAGTGATTTAGTTAAATAAAACTTTTGTGCACATTATTGCGAGTTGATTCTGATCTGCTTATCAATGTCAATTTAACGATTATGATCACAGCTACATGCTAAGAAAGAGTTATTTTTCTGTGGCCATGGAAAATATCCTTTCTGAAAAGTTGATAGACGATCAATAGTATTCGCTGGCCGAACAGATTAATTGATTGTAATATTAATTCAGCAACATGAAGTTAATTCAATTAACTGATCCAAATATTTATAATAAATTATAACGAGTTATGATTAGTTATTCATATTTCCCTTTTGAGCTAGTTTGTTACAAGGGAAACACAAGGGCTATATATACACAGGGGGCTAATTGGCTAACAAGACTAATCAATAAGAAAACCACAAAGAACTACAAACATGACACTTGAGACAGGAAGCAACCTTAAAGTCCAAACACAACACAGGGAAGTAACACATCCCTCCAATTCATAACTGTGGCAAGCAGGGCAGGGCCAAGAGCTGAGGGAACTGAGCGAGGCCAGCGGCGTAAGTGCTAATGAGCATCAACTGCGTGACATACCAGTCTCGCATCTCACGGAGGAGCTCCGGAAGGATAAATGTAGAAGTGACGATGGTGAAAGACGAGAGACGACCTTGGACTGGACTTTATGTTGTTGTGTTTTATTATGTTTATGCGGCAGTCATCCATGAGGGGCTGTCGCTTTACTTTCGTTTTGTTGTTTGCTTGTTTTTGGATTAAAGTATGTTGAGCGTTCGCCAGTTCCTGCCTCCTTCATCCCTTATCAACGAACTGTGTTACAGAAATGATTTAAAAATATATATTATAAAATATAAGATAAAAAAGAATATTACACAAAATATTAATAAATAAAAGGAAATAAAAACAAATTTATGAATATCTATGTCAGAAATCAATAGATACAAAATAAATAAATGAATAAATAAATCTTTATTCTAAATATAACAATAATTTTATTAGCATCATCAATGCACAATAACTTTAATTTTATTAGGTCCATCAACACATAATAACGATATGTTTATTATAAGCTTGCTGCTTATAATAGCATTGAGAGATTGGCTGTCAAATGTTTTTATTTTTTATTTTTATGAGCTGGGAAATAAAATCATACTGAAAGTAATTCCAACAATATTTTTCCTTTTTGTTGTTATCGCTATAGTTGTGGTGTGAACAATTTCCCATTTCCCTATTAAAATGATTATTAAAACTTTATAATTATTTATCATCATCCATGGTGTGAACTGTAAGGGCTATTTGATCTACACAGATTCTTGTAATATGTTTTTATGACATCCAATCTACAATTCCTCAAACGTTTATCAGAATTTGAGGTAATTTTGTAGATGGTAGCTACACAAAAGACAAATCACTCACATACAGAGTGAAAAGCAAGACATCCAAAAATAGCGCAAAGCTTGTTAATTCACAAAACCAAAAATTATCCAAATTCTGGATTACCATTTTGGCAGCAGGGAGAACTAAGACCTTATTACAGGCCTACCAATAATTCTCAGTGTTTCCGCGGCTCACACATGGATGAAGCTGGCTCGGCCTGTTACACCCTAATATGTGTTTCTACACCCCAATGAGACTGTGACAGTCAGTCAGCGATGATGAATATATCTATTCCCTCAACACTGACAAATCCCATTTTCACCGTACAGAGTCCAGCCTTCAAATATGTGTCCAGGCACATTCCATTTTCTCACAATAAGGAGCTACAATCCTCTGTAATGGGGGATTTTTGTGGATCATCTTTTTGCGATCACCATGCAGCGGTGCAAGACAATGAGGGCCGAGCCATTGCTGTTCATTGTGCTCCTAATTTAGTGCTCCCACATCCCTATATATCACTGTCTCATAGAGATAAACCATGAGCAGTTGATTCTGAACAAGATTTTGGTTGTTTACATGCTAGCAAGAGTACTGTTGTTACAAATATCAGCATGACCAAACCATCTAATATGCTTGATTGACATTGCTTTTACCAGTTAAATTAACAAAGAAAAATAATAATAATATGGTAACACTTTATTTTACAGTGTTCTTGTTACACATTCCATGTAGTTACTGTAATAAATATAAAATATGCATAATAACATTGCAACTAACCCTGAACCAAACCCTAATCCTAACCCTGTAGTAAAGAGTTATTATTACTCAGTACTTAAATATAGTTGTCAACATTTGAAGTGGATCAAAAAAGTTCATCAAAGTTGTTCTAAGAACTAAGCTGTTCTAAGAAGAAGGTTTTAGGAGAACTTTGATGAGAGGTTTTGATCCACTTCAAATGTTGACTACTGTAGTTACACTGTAATTACACATTTAAGTGCTGCGTAATATTAAGTAAATACATGTACTTACTATAGGGTTTGGTTTAGGGTTAGCTGCATGTAATTATACATAATATATAGTTATTACTATAGTAACTACATGTAACATATGTAACAATGACACTGTAAAAAATAGTGTTCCCAAATAAAATATAACCATAAATATTGAGTAACTTAAATTTTAGATATAATATTGCCAATTACTTTGTGAATTTTTACTCACTTAAAAACAAAGTCAAAGTAGAACCTCAGAGCAACACGCAGCAAAAGTGTTTCATTCCTAAATGAATCAGTGTATTTGAACAAATAATTTCGGTTGAGTGGATGACTGAACAAACTCATAAAGACAGTCACATATCACCAACCACTGGGGTATTGATGTAATATGCAGAAAAATAATCACTGACAACCTAATACTAAAAGGTGCGGTCACATTTACCATTGCTCTGTGAAAGTTGCAGGGCAAAATTCAGCCATTCTAATAGGAATCTGAGCAATTGGGAGTTTTGTGTGAGAGCAAAAAAGTTCCCCACGCAGATTTCGCTCAAGCTCAAGCTGGTCATGTAATTTTGCCTTGCTGATCAACAGACAGCTGCTTGGTTTGACTACTGTGTAAGCTGAGCTTCATACATATCTATGGTTTTGACAATAGACAACTGAACTGTTTGAATGCAAAATTTTGCTAATGTGACTACAAATTCCAAAAAGCATTTTGTGCCCTTGAAAGGCACTGGAGGAAGAGGTGTTCACATGAAAGAGAGCAATTTAACCCCCTTAAGATTGCCCTCCCACAAGGCCTACACTACTGTAGCCTACATGTGATGGTCCCTTCAAAGGAAGTTATTTTACCGTTTATGATCACATAACCCAGTGTGGCAAGTCTTTATAATTAATTTTAACCCTTAAACGCATACCTCGGGCCTTTATCGACCCGGGACATCATTCACTACCCTCCTCCTCATTCATTTTTTAAAGATAGACATCAGCCTTCTTAGTAGGCTATTCCTTAATCAATTCATTATGAAGAATATAACAAGAAAAAAATCATAAAATTATAAAAGAATGCCTGTTTCCCCATTCATTTTTTGTAAACATTTTTATAGGGTCGCTAACGACCCGAGGTGTGTATCAGTGTACGTAGGCTAAATTTTTTTCTGCACAACAATTGAATCTTTGATGATGGAATAAATGCAGTTCACCT
This sequence comes from Anabarilius grahami, assembly GCA_003731715.1. Classification (NCBI taxonomy): domain Eukaryota; kingdom Metazoa; phylum Chordata; class Actinopteri; order Cypriniformes; family Xenocyprididae; genus Anabarilius; species Anabarilius grahami. The sequence continues at coordinate 4,469,052 of RJVU01049572.1, forward strand.
TTATTCCACAAGGTGGCAATGTCTGATACACAATGATGAAGTGACGTTTCATTCAGACAGAAAATGAAAGAATAGGAAGTATCGTTAGCAAAACGTGACATGGCTCAGTGATTTACTGCAGAGCAAGAAATGAACGCAATCAAATATGAGTGTCACTGTCACTTGATAGATCTGGTGAAGCTGTTAGCGATCAAAATATTGATTTTGAAGATGTTGAAATTATATAGTTTTTTGAGATCGCGAATGGGCTCATATTGGTGATCTCAAACATATTCTCAAAACTATCATTTGCTGAATGTACTGGGAAATGAGCTTATTCTTCTGTAATTGTTACTCTAATATCAGAGGAGTTTATATTATCGCGACAGGTAAAGATCCATCCGTGTATAGATCGGGGTCGCTATAAAGACCCGAATGATTGAAGGAAACATTCATGATTCAAGGGTTAATGCTAGATGGCTTGTAGTATTATAATTATATTATATTATTATTATAATATGTTTTAAAATGTAATTATTTCTTTGATGGCTAAGCTGAATTTTCACCAGTCATTACTGCAGTCTTCAGTGTCACATGATTCTTCAGAAATCATTCTAACATGCTGACACTTCCTCTTGTTATCAATGTTGAAAACATACTTTATATGGAAACTGATTATTTTTCAGGATTCTTTCAGAAAGGTCAAAAGAACAGCACATATTTGAATGTTTTTGTAGCAGTTCAAAAGTCTTTAGTGTCATTTTTGATCAATTTAGAGCACCCTAGCTGAATAAAAGTTGTCTTTCTAAATGAATAAATAATTGTTGTAATATATTACACATGTTTCCATCACCCATAAAAAATATTTTAAAACATAGTTTAAGTTTCATAGGCACCTATACCTGCTCCTTCCAGAGTTCCCTTCAAGGACTCTGTCCTATGGAGTGAGCAGCGATGCATAGGGATGTTCATTTCCTTTTGTAATTCACCCCATATCAGCAATATTATGTTGCTCAACCAATCAAATTCAAGGACTGTAACAAACCATTGCATGAATACGAATTAGTGAATGAGACGTGAACAGCAGTCAACACACACAGATTGGAAATAGGTTACACTACAAAGCAATCATGTGGCAAATCAAAGACCTCAGCCTATTTCCACTTCTATCAAAATGTTTGTGAGTATGTGTGTGTAAGGCAAGGTCACAGAATGTGACCACAACGTTTTCAACACTTGCTCAGTCGCCCCTCAATCCACCCGTGTTTGCAGTGGTGCAATCTTTGCGATTCCCATTTCGAGAAGGTAATAGTGATCTTCTTCTCCATTCTACTGAAATAAAGCAGATGCTGATCACCTCTTTTATTTTCTCTCTGCTGTCTCCCACTGTGGACTCGGCTATTGGAGAAACGAATAATAGCTTGAGCACTGATTATTTCGCTAAAATGTTATTGCTTTTTTATTGGGTTGACCTTATAAAAGCAGAAAATGTGAGGCAATTTCTATCAACAGCGTAATTTCAGCAACTTCAAATTGGTTATTGATGCCTTTAGCATACACTTTTCCTTTAAACCATCAGAGGAAATATATCAGCAGTCACGTGAGGCATCAACAGTCATCATGACATCATCATAATCAATGTAAATCCCTTTTACTTGTGAAAGGAAGTCTAATCAAGGATGCGTGTTGTAGCAGACCACATGGACAATATACAATTTTAAAATTTGTTTTAAAATAATTAATTTAGTAGTTAAAGGAATATTGGAAAATTTTGTCAATGTACCAAACTTGTTTGCTTTTAATTGTTTCGATGGAACACAAAAGAAGACATTTTGAAGAATCTTCAAACTGGTATTTTCCATTCCAGGACATTTCACAGTGACCATATATGTCAAGGAGGGGGGAAAAAAACATAAAAGATCATCTGACTCATGCTCTATATTCTGCTTCTTCTGAAGCCATACAATACCGTTGTGTAATTTATTTTCTGAAAATCTTGATAACTGCTGTGACCGGATTATTAAATCAGTAAACTGAACTTGAGAACCGAATCAATGTGATTTGTGAACTAGTTGTTCTTTTGAGCTAGTTCTTGAATTGGTGTTCAAGCCAGTTCACAAATTGGATTGAATGATTCATTCAGAAATTGGATTGATATAATATTTGTCATTAATCAGACTGAATCAGATTTCTTTTCAGAATAAAAACTGTTACTATTTCTTGATTGTTCTGCTAAGAAAAAGAGTCAATTATGACAGAAAACCATCCGTTTAAAGAGTGCAAAAAAAAAAAAAAAAAAAATTAAAGAGGAAGAGAGAAATAAATACTTTTATTCAGCAAGGACATATTAAATTGATCAAAAGTGACAGTAAAGACTTTTACATTGAAAAAATTACATTTTAATGGTGTTCTTATCAACATTCTATTCATCAAACAGTTCTGAAAAAAATTGATCATGGTTTCCACAAAATATTTAGCTGCACAACTGTTTTCAACACAAATAATAAGAAATATTGAGCATCAAATCAGCATATTAAGCAACTAACATCTAGCAACTAATTAAGTTAGTTGATATCATGGATGTCTTAGAGAGGCAGAGTCTCTTAGAAGTAAAGATGGGCAGAGCTGTGAAAGAGTGCGTAAAAAAATTGTGGAATAGTTTAAAAACAATATTCCTCAATGTCAAATTGCACAGGCTTTGCAAATCTCATCATCTACAGTGCATAACATCATCAAAAGATTTAGAGAAACTGGAGAAATCTCTGTGCGTAAGGGACAAGCCCGAAGACCATTTTAGGATGCCCATGGTCTTCGGGTACTAAGACGACACTGCATCAGTCATCTGTATTATTGTGTCAATGACATTACTAAATGGGCCCAGAAATGGTCACCGTGATTTTGCCAAGTAAGACATGCTCCTGGATCAACACATTTCGTTGATCCTGGAACAACATTCCTATCCGAAAATTTAGTCCTAACCTTTTCCCAACCCCTAAACCTAACTCTACCCATTACTTATCCCTAAAATCAGAGGGAAATGATATTTGAATAACACTGTTGTGGAAGCACCTAACCCAGGTTGTAAGCCTAAACTTGACATAAATGGTAAACTTGTCCCTCAAATCTGATTGGTTGATTGGAATGTTGTTCCAGGATCAACAAAGATGTTGATCCAGGAACATGTTGTACTTGATGAAATCACGTTCACCGCCCAGGAATACTTCCAGAAACCACTGTTGGTAAACACAATCCGCCGTGCCATCTGCAGATGCCAACTAAAGCTCTATCATGCAAAAAGGAAGCCATATATAAACATGGTCCAGGAGCGCCGTCGTGTCCTGTGGGCCAAGGCTCATTTAAAATGGACTGTTTCAAAGTGTAAAAGTGTTCTTTGGTCAGAAGAGTACAAATTTTACATTCTTTTTGGAAATCACGGACACCGTGTCCTCTGGGCTAAAGAGGAGGGAGACCTTCCAGCGTGTTATCAGCATTCAGTTCAAAAGCCAGCATCTCTGATGGTATGGGGGTGCATAAGTGCATACAGAATGGGCAGCTTGCATGTTTTGGAAAGCACTATTAATGCTGAAATGTATGTAAAGGTTTTAGAGCAACATATGCTCCCCTCCAGATGACGTCTATTTCAGGGAAGGCCTTGTGTATTTCAGCAGGACAATGCAAAACCACATACTGCAGCTATTACAACAGCATGGCTTCATCGTAGAAGAGTCGGGGTGCTGAATTGGCCTGGCTGCAGTCCAGATCTTTCACCTATAGAGAACATTTGGTGCATCATTAAACAAAAAATAATCAAAGATTACCATGAATTCTTCAGCAGCTGGAAACCTATATCAGGCAAGAATGGGACCAATTTTCAACACCAAACAACTAGTTCTTTATTTACCTTTGCATTGTAAGCAGAGACGGTCCAAACTGCGGCACTTCATTCAAGATTCACAGCATGTAAAGTTTTTAAAATATCGAAAAGCCCAAAGAAATGTAGGCTTATCTCTGCTAAATGAATTTAACATGTTTGTGATGCCCTTTAAGTTCAAGTTTTTGTTTCTTTTTATTAAAATTATTGTTGTTTCAATTTATACTTATAAAATGTGAAAATCTGTGAAATGAGTCAAGAACTTGCTATTGAATTCTGTAATTTTGAAAGTTCAATAAAAAAAAAGAAGAAGTGGGTGGAGTTATGAGGTTTGACCGACAGATGGAGGAGCCAATGGAGTTACGAGGTTTAGTCACAAGCTGTTTTTAATACTTTTCATTGGTTAAATATTTGATAAATCCACAGACAGACGTAAAGGGTGACCAATAATGTTTTAAAAAATAATGATGAAATATGGAGATACCGTTTCTGCCCGACAGGGACGATATTTTAAATGTTATTAATTCATAAAGTAATGTTCTTACAGACTTTTAGCATTAGAATGAAATAATAATAATATTTAAAAAAATATTATTTCTCCACAATGTAATCGGGCCCCCCTCCGGACATCCGAGCATAGGCGCGTGCCTAGAATGCCTAAGCATAAATCTAGCCTTGCCTCTCTCTCTCTCTCTCTCTCTCTTTCTCTCTCTCTCTGTGCTCCCTTTCTACCAATCTGTAATTACACTGTGCGAAACACATTATTTTTAATTGTTAGCATGAAGTGGAGATTCAGAGGTCAGAGAGCAGTGTTTCTGATTACAGTGGGACTCACTTGTGTCTATGTATGTGTGTGTTTGTGTGTAGTGGTGGGTACCTCCTCTATGTCCTGTGATTAATAGCTGCAGTACTGTGCTGTTGACCTTGAGAGCTCCATCATTACAGGTGGTGGCTTAAAGGGTGGGAGGGAGAACAGATGGGACATATTACCCCTGAATATCCACAGATAGGGAATATCGCACGGGCCAATGCACTCACCTAAATCAAAGTTTGGAATATGGAGAGGGGAATTTGATAGATACTGATACATAGGAGGACAGTGTGCTTTTCACTGTGCTCTTTCATGCGAACTAAGGACAGCCCAGTGATTGGGTACACTGCTTAGCTGGAAAATAAATTATGCCAAAGGGGTAGACTTAAATAGAATGCTGAAATCATTGGGTTTCACAATCATGGCAACCATAATAGTAATATCTTTTTTTAATTAATTGGTCAGCCCTAGATGATGTTTTATGATCCATTTTCCATCTGTATATGAACATTTAAAAAAAAAAAATATTTCAAACTTATGTTCAGTATCATAAAATGAGCTAAAGAGGACTTTTTAATTATAAAGCAAGGCTTTTCACAGTTTTCACAAAAATATTAAGCAGCACTATTTTCATCACTGATAATGATAAGAAATGTTTCTTAATTAGCAAATCAGCATACTGAAATGATTTCTGAAGGATCATGTGACACTGAGATAAGACTGAACTAAATGATGCTGAAAATTCCGCTTTAACATCACATAAATAAATTACGTTTCTAAATTAAAATAGAAAACAGCCATTTTGAATGGTAATAATATTTTACAATATTACAGTTTTACTGTATTTTTGATTAAATAAATGCAGCCTTGTTAAGCAAGAGATTTCTTTCAAAAACATAAAAAAATCTTACTGCATTGAAGTTGTAAATAAAGCAAAGATTATTGGAGTGATTTACAAGAAAATACTATTTCAGTCTTTCTATTTTAAAATTTCACCTTTAATTCAATGTGTTACTTGCCATTTGTTTGTTTATTTGTGACATTTAGCAAGTTCTGCATGCAACACAGGGTGAAAATTGTTTCAAAGTAAATCTTAAACCATTTTTTCAGAGTGGGGGAGGGGGATTCACATGTCACAGCAGCAACACATACTACTTTCATAGAAGGGGGAGAGATTTATGAATTTATGAATGAGTCTTTTTTTTTTTCTCAGAAATTCCAACATCCCACAGCATAAAAAAGCACATGTAGCATTAAAAAGTCCTTAACAATACCCAGCACACGCAAAACAATCCGTCGACTCTGACCCTTCTTATACAAGTAATTTATGTGATCCCACCAGTCCAGCTTAGTAGACTCTAAGGTATTTATATAATTTCACAATTTCAATGTCCACCCCTTGAATATTTACAGAGACAATTTGATCTGTTTTCTTTCAGAAATCTATTATGATTCCTTTAGTTTTACTTGCATTCAACTTGCACAAATCTACAAAAAACTTAATCAGCTCTCTTTATATTCATCCACATTATTATCAGTGATATATCTGACAACCGCAGTGTCATCATTTCTGAAGATGACAACTAACAGAATTGTACTCAAAGTCATGCCTACTATCAAGTCCCTGAAATAGTTACTTTATTCGTTGTACATTCTGAAATCAAAACCTAACCCAATAAAACAACAACAAAAAAACTTTTCCACCTTTATTTACAAGCTTTGCCTTACAACATCAAATAATTCAAGAAAAATTGACCTTTTGGTACTGAAGTCCAAGCCCTGTGTTTGGCAAAAAGCAAACAGCACACCACCCAAAACACACCATACCTACTGTGAAGCATGGTGGTGGCAGCATTATGCTTTGGGGGGTTTTCTCTTCAGCAGGGATTGGGCAGTTGGTCAGGACTGCAGGAAAAATGGATGCTGCCAAGTACAGCAAAATTCTTGAGGACAATAGCTGAAGATGGGCAGGTCATTCGCCTACCAACACGACAATGATCATAAACATACTGTCGAAAGAAAAACTCAATGGCTCAAGGATAGGAAGGTGAATGTCCTTGAGTGGCCAAGTCAAAGCCCTGACTTAAAGCTGCAGTCTATAAGTTTTGCTTCTTTGTCGCCTTTTCTGTTCGAAACCTGCAATTGCAGTTATTTTGCGGAATTATTATCTTTACGCGAGTTGTGCCTCGGCACGACTCCTCAGTGCGGATGAATCTAATGTTTAGTCACCGCACCGGTGTGGATACTATACTTTGGAATCACAGATTGTAGTTTTGAAGTATGACCAAAGTAAGAATTTTCACCAGAAAATGTCATCTGAACAAGTAAGTAACATGTCTGCCACTTTTGTTCTGACTAACTGAGGGAAAAGCAATAAATCGCACTGCCAGTGGTGATTAAATCTAACGATTGCTTAGCTCGGATCATGTCAAACTGTGAAAATTATTATTATTGTTATACTTTGTTGTCAAATTGTTAATGTTAACAACATCAGCATTGCGTGATTATGTGTATATAGTGTGTATTAGCATTACCTGTAGATTTAAATTTCTGTAAAGTCTAATCTCTGACGTTAATTTGTCATATCATACAATCCGGTGCTGTGAGAAAAGGCTATAAATGATCCCCCTCACATGCGATATAGCCTACTAGCTGGGACTCGTTCTTTATTTAAACAGATGTGATGCAATGACGCAAAGACAAACGGCGACATGCTCGAATTTACTGTGAAACCCCACCATGTTTTATAATAAAATAAACGATTTTATTATAAAACATTATTATAAGCTTAATGTTGTTAATCGGGCTAAGGTAAATAGATTTTTGATCATTTTTAATCAAAAAAAGTTACAGACAGCAGCTTTAAATCCAATAGAAAAACTGTGAATGGACTTGAAGAGAGGAGTCCATTGCCACTCACCACTGAATTTGACTGAATTCTTCTGCAAGGAAGAATGGGCAAATATTCCCCAGTCTAGGTGTGCAAAGCTAGTACAAACATATCCAAAAAGATTAATGGCTGTAATTAAAGCAAAAGGTGGCTCTACAAAGTATTCAATTAGGGGACTGATGACTTCTCCAACCCTGTTATTGTAATTTTTCAATTTTTATTAATTTTCAGAACTTGCCTTTTGATGCTGTATTTTATTATTATTATTCTTTTTTTTTGGGG
>RJVU01049572.1:4476912-4510406 GCA_003731715.1 Anabarilius grahami
AATAAAGTAACTATTTCAAAGGGGTATGATCATTTTCTATAAGACCAAAGTGAGAGAAAATTGTGTTTCAAAAGGAAATATCTGTGAAATCAGTGGCAAAAAAGAATGAGTATAATGAGTATGTGTGTAATGCACATTTTAAGGTTGTGTCCAAAACCTGTCTTGTTTGTTTAAGAATCACATTTAATTCAGATGATAATGTTTACTCTAATCATGTTAGCTGTTTATTTTCTGCCTAACTGCCCCCAAAGATACGTTTAACCTTTAGATCAGTTGCAGCCACAAAAAACCCACACTTTTTGCTGCACAGCCTCTTATCCGTGTTTTTATTCTGAGACTTGCTGGCCCTGCAAACCCCTTCCTTCTCCTGCAAACTCCATTTGAAATGCAAATCAAAGCCTGGTGATTATCGAGAGTAACCCAGCCTCCTTCTGTTCTGTCTGCTGAATGCTTATATTTGTGTATGCTCAGGCACAAAGACATGTATGCTCACACATACACACACACACACACCAACTAGAAATACGCCGCTGTTCTCCAGTGTGCTCAGGACGGAGCAGGATTTATGGGAACACGTCTAAATTAACAGCACTGCGCCAGCTGTACATCAATCCAGATAATATTTTACCAACACATCACTATTTCACATTAAATAAGGTCATTTATCACTGAGCATGATGTGTGGTTCCAAAAGCATTTGTTGATTTAAAAAGGATCGAAACAGCTGGTTTATGGAGCTACTGTACAGCTTGTAGTGTCAAAAGGTAAAAGGAATATTTCTCAACAAAATTAAAATTATGTCATTTACTCAAACTCACACTCACTCATTCCAAACCTGTATGACTTTCTTTCTTCTGCATAGCACAAAAGGAGATAGTTTAATGAATTTCCTTTTGGGTGAATTCAATACAATGTCATTATGTCGTGACTGTACTTCTATGATTAATAAAGCACCCATGAATGTCAGCAAAATAGTCCAGATGGAAAATTATTTTCCATGTGCTCTTTTTGGGTTTGATGGAAACCCCCCCTGATATTTAAGTAATTTATGCAGTGTGTTTTCTCTAGCTCCATGTTCTCTCTGAACAGGTTTCTCAGGAAATTGAGAAACAACTAGCAGAATCCAGAGAACCAGGAATTTAATTGGAGCCAAGTGATCAGAACATTAGAACAAATCTCTGTCCCTCCACTCATGCTGATCCAGACCAGCTTTCTGTCTGCATTGCTTGGTGACATGATCAAAGTCCCTCTAAGACAAGTCATTTCACTCGGCGGCCATCTTTGAAACGCCTCTCAGGCATGCAAGTGCAGCTCCTATCTCTTTGAATGGGGAAACATCAAATTCTCCAAAGCTGTTTGCCAAGCTTTCGATTAAATTTCATATTTGTAATCACCAGATTTCATTTGACAACAACAGTCTCATATTTTTTTTCTAAACACTCGAATCATGACAAAATTTTTTATTTTTTAGGCTGGATCAAGCTAATGCGCATGCGCAGACCTAAATGCGCGTCTCTTGTGCCTCATTTCGGAGGCACGGGTCTGACTGTTTCTATAGAAACCGGTGCTGCTGCAGTGACGCAATGACTTTATCAGTCGGCGATTGGCTCTTATTTATAAGGCGGGACTTATTCCGCCATATTGCGCATTGCACTTTCTCCCATTCAAAACAACACGAGTGACACGTCTTGTGTTATTCTATAGTCTTTGGCTTGATGCTCGGCTTCTTTATGTTAGCAGGAAACACACTGCCAGACACGTATCACGACAGCATATCACTGGGGCAGAACCCTTAAGCCCCGGGTATACTTCAGCCGTCCGCATGACGTAATTTTCATCCGCGCGGTCTCGGAATTTGGGCTGCGCGCGGACGGTGCGCGTGCAACAGCGCATGCGCAAGCAGGAAAGAAGGGTCCACGAGGTGGCAATACGCACAGTACTGAGCACAATGTGCAGTCGTCGAAGAAGAATGTGTAAAGAACGATTCAAAATAAGACGAGTAAACTCAAAAGCATGCCTTCTCCATCGTTTTTGATTCCTGTTCTCTTGGTGTATCTTTTGAACTACGTTGCAATGGTGGCTGCACTATTTTTCTTCTCCGATCCTGCCCAGTGAATGTCCGGTTGTCTGGTAATAGTATAGAAAAAATTGCACTGCGCATGTGTTGAACTCTGTCATCCGCGCGCATCCTTGGTTTAGTATACTTTGAAAGATGCGCTTGACGCGTCCGGGCGCGGAAAGTGAAGTATACCCGAGCCTTTAGGGCTCGTTCACACAGAACGCATCTTTGCATCTAAAAACGCGAGACGCAGCGCTCAGGAATGGGTTTTAAAAAAGTACCGAACTGGAATAGAAAAATGCTTTCTGTGTGAACGGCCCCTTACGCCGTGTGTCCACCAAAGCGTTTTTCTAGTGTCTAGTGTACTTTTCCAATTGTTTTAAATGGGAGCACCTGGTCTCATTAGAAAAATGTACCTGTGGGAACTATCGCGAGTCGCAAAATACGTAGCAATACATACATATCACTGCAGTTTCAATGTGAAATGTCCACTGGGTGGCGCTTAAAGCGTGTTAATTTTTTTGCCGGAACAGATAAACGTGAATTTGGTACGTTTTTATGACGTTGGTTTTTATACGAATCACCGCAGTTCTGATTTGAAATTTTTTACTCAAAGTTTTTACTCAAAGTGGCGCTAAAAGTGTAATGCTCCATTATTTTTTTAAATAATGTACCACTAACACTACACCTAAACCTACCCAATAGTGTTAACAAAAGCAAATGTGACATAAAGAGCATCCACAATCGTGCCGTTTTAGCTTGTTTTGATCTTTTTTACTGTGACTCGTTCCCCAGATTCGTACTCAAGGCTTCCTCGTTCTAAATCCAACTCCGAATCAGCTAAGCTACCGAGCAAGCTCGTTATGTCAGAAAAGCGAAATATATGGAGCTGGTTACTGATGCAAAGTCCAAAATATATTCGTTTACAAATCGTGCACTTTGGTAAAAAGCGTTTTTAAGTCATAACATAATAATGTGCTAGGAGACGTAAAAACAGGTCTTTATTAATCCATAATCTGACCCTGTAATCGTAACTGTGTATAAAAACGATTAAAAGCGGTTGCTGTTTTACTGCCTCTAGTGTTCATTTCTGTTGGAAACTGCAGTGATACGTAGCCTACATATTGATACGTATTTTTGCAACTCACGAAAACGTTCTCACAGGTACGTCTTTTTCACACTCAAGCGCTGGGTGCTCAGTGTTTTTTACCGGTTACCTTGAGTTAAAGAATGTTCAACTTTGAGTAAAACGCTGCACTCATCAGTATCACTTTTTAGCCAGCCGTCCAATCAGAGTGGAGGAGGGACGGAACAAATACAACACCGACCAACTGTCACAGCATTTTTGCTGTACAATAACATCAACAAGCTGAGAACAGAACAAAATGGATGACAAATTAATATTGCTGGTCTCCAAACATACATAGAAAGTACTCTACATTGTGTTGACATTTTTAGTCTGAAAACAAAAAGCCTAGGCATTTTCAGCAGAGCGCCTAGTGTTTTCAGTTTCTAAAAACGCTTTGGTGGACACACGGCCTTAGTATCATGTGACACTGAAGACTGGAGTAATGGCTGCTGAAAGTTCTGCTTTGCCATCACTAGAATAACTTATGAAATATTTTAAATAATATTTCACAATATTACTGTATTTTTGATCAGATACATGCAGCCTTGGAGAACGAAAGAGACTTCTTTCAAAAATCTTTCAAAAATCATAACGACCCCAAACTTCTGAATGGTAATGTTTTTAAGGCTGACAGCTGTAATAAATAACTGCTCATTTATCATTGTCCTCAGCATGAATGAACATTATAGTGGATCTAGGTGGAAAAAAATAAGCAACGTCCTCTTGGAGCACTGTGACCTTCTCTTCAGTTTCTCAGTTCGCTCTCTCAGCCTAAACAAATGCTGTCAAGACCCTGACAGATCTCATCTGGGACGTAATTGAAAACAGTCTTACCACAAAAGGGGCCATATTGATTACATTCAGAGCTTCCTCTGTCACCTGTCATTCAGCTACAAACATATCTGAGCAGCGGCCTATAGAGATTTGTTGATGACATTAATGGGTAAATTCAGTACATTTGGGATTGTCAGAAGAATGAAAGAGGATGAAGCATATTCCTGGGGTAAGGACTGGTTATGTATGCAATCGTTGCACGACTTTGATGAAAATTAATGCTGAAACCATGAAATTTAGTGTCTATCAAATTAAAACCTCAGCATATAAAAATGTCATGGCAAAATGGAGCAGTATCAATCTCATACAGACATTCAGAGTTATCTGCATACATCTCTGTTTGGTTGGTTTAATAGTTTCAGCATGAAATTGCATGGCATTCGTTTCTACGGTATACCTAAGAGAGGGACTTGCTATGACTAAATGGCCATATAATAACATATAAATGAATACATGTGATGGTTTTTGGAGTATTACAGTTATTGATATTATATTTAGTTCTCAAGGATTCAGCAGGGATGCAGATTACGTATACTGCTGAAGGAGATGTTCACAGTGTAACTAATGAGAGTATTTCCTGCTTGAATGGTTTAGATGTTTTGATCTACAAATACCCTGAAGCTTGTGATGTTCAGATGTGTGCCCTCCGCTTATCTGTGTTTGAGACACCTAATTCACTCCCATGGCACAATATTTCTTTCATAATCCCTTATCAGCCTTTCAATGTTTCTCAGTCATACATATGCATATGAAATATTAGTGCACAAAAATTTATAAAAACATTATTAAACCTTAGGCTAACAGCATTTAACTCTAACAAATGCACAGAATGAGGATATAATGGAAGAAATATTAGCTAAGTGGCAAAAAAAAGCATTTTTATTTTGTTGTGGCATTTGTTATAAATGCTTATTTGGGATTCATGAGTACTGACATACTGCATCAGCTAATTTGGCAGAGATGTAACCATGTTATTTTCTTGTTATATTCACAATAATACATCTGGCAAGCAGACAGAGCTGAACAGTGGTTTCTCAAGAGTTTTATAGTTTTTCACCAGTTGTTAAGACACAATTCCAAAAAATATAAATAAATAAATAAAATATCTGTAACATATTTCTCAAAACAATGAGCACAAACCTACAATCACAATTGTGCAATTGCCATTACAAAGCCATCAAATACACCATACACTTAACACTTATTTAAAACTATATGACCATATCACTACTGTAATGTATCATCCTATGGATTATTTTGCCATTATACCTGTTTGACTGCACACTTTCCTGCTTATTACATGACTACTCACCAAATAAATAAATAAGGTTACACTTTATTTTAAGTTCCCCTTATAGTGTAATTATACATTTAAGTACTGAGTAAAATTAATTAACAACATGTACTTTTTATATAATTAGGGTTAGGACTAGGGTTTGGTTTGGGGTTAGTTGCATGTAATTATGCATAATTTAGTGTTATTACTATAGTAACTACATGTAAAATGTGTAACAAGGACAATGTTAAAGAAAGTGTTACAAACAATAACTAAACAAATATGTGGCCTATACATGTTAAGCCTTCGCGGGGCCCTGGGCTAACGAACGCAAAGGGCCCCCAATACTGATATGGATCTTATTCTCAATATATTTTAATCTTTGATGTTGTCTGTTACTGCCTGAACTTCTTCACATCTGTAGCGCAGCCATCCATAATCGCGCGTTTTATGCGAATATCCCAAGATTTTAATACGAATAAGATATTATCAATTTAAAAATGCAGACAAAAATGCAAAAACATTTCTAGGATTGACAACAACAGTACTACATAGGCTTATATGCGCTCCTCCATCATTATGACTTTGCATTGCTGATCTCAAAAATGTAAAAAAAATAAAATGATATGATAATATTATATGTATATATGAGTCATATTATTATATAATAATAATATGACTCATTTAAAATTCTGTACTACTTACATTACTGCATGCATAAGTTTCAGAAACCCACTTTAAAAATGACTGTCAAATACAATAGATCATCGTTAACCATTCTTTGCCCATTTATTCAGCTTCTTAATGATTTTAGTAGTAACATTTAACATAGATAGGCTTTAGCAAGTTATTGACAACATTATTTTTATTATACTTCATTTTTATGAACATATGTAGACGGCTTCTGTCTCACACACAAAACGCGCGTGCGAGCCTTTAAAAGTATTTGGCTGCGAAAGATGCGTTCGGCGTGTGCACTTCGCTGCACACTATCTAGTGGACTTTTCTTTTCAAGCACTCAATTCACTTTCGCATGGGCTGTTGTACAGTACACATACAGTCCGTGCCATCACAAAAATTGGACTGCACGCGGACGGGGAGTGCGGACGTCCGCGAACCCTCCTGATGGCAAAAATTACGCGATGCGAATGGCCGAAGTATACCTTAGTGTTAACCCCGGATTAATAGCGGGCCACCAATCCACCCAGGCCCATATGCACGTGCATACCCTGCATACTCAGACGCTACGCCACTGTCCTGGTTGTATTCCTGCGTGCGTGCCCGCTGCGCCTGTGACTCTTGATTCGGGTGTGTGAAAACGATGCGTTTTAAAACGAAAAAGAGAATTGTCTTGGGGGCCCCCCAGTGTTCGGGGCCCTGGGCTGCAGCCCATGTTGCCCATTAGGATAACGCGGCCCTGCCTACATGGTCATGAAATAAACATATGAGATTAAATTATTTTATAATTTTATCTGTATATTATCTTGAAGCTTACACATTAAGGTAAAATACATAATACAATAAAATAGACATAAAACGTACAAGATAAACATCAACAATGATGAGTACATTAGTTCAATTAGTATTCAATTATTAAATAATAATATAAATAACAGATACAACTAAATGTTGATCATCGACTAAGATTAATAAATGCTTTAGAAGTATTTTTCATTGTTAGTTCATGTTAACAAATGTAGTTAACCAATGTTAACAAATTAAACCTTTTTGTAAAGTGTCACCAAAAATATTATTATATTTAAAGACTATGAATGGCAAATGGAATGGATTTTAGTGTCTTAAAAATTGAGAACTGTATGTATGACCTCTGATCTGGGGTTCAACATGCCCAGGGGTAAGCAAGTCTGCTAATTCAGATTCTGAGCACATGCTCTCCTCCTCTATCTCCCTGCAAAAAAAAAAAAAAAAAAAAAAGCCCAGAGGGGCAAGATACTGTTCCACTGAGACTACCTTGTCACCTCATATTTTCATTAAGGAAACGGCTTATTACTCCAGTATTGCTAATCTGCAAGCTTACACAAAGGGTAAACAACCACTGCAACAGTTGTGTCAAAATTCATAGTGGCCTCAAGCATTTCTTTAAGACTTACTGGAGACCTTGAATTTTTTTATTCTATCACCATAAACCAGCTTGAAATGTTGGGTAAAAAGTCCCATGGTCCCATGGTGAGTGCCATCTTCCCTTCCACTAATAAGATGAAACCACTCACCACTATTGTGAAGCTTACTGCTGCTGATGTCTCTATTCTAGTTACTGCCCTCCTCGATTCTGGGTCAGCAGGCAACTTCATCTCCAGCGCCCTCTGCCGTCAGCTCAAGCTCAAGACCACGGCTACGTCTACTACGTACCAGATCCAATCAATAACTGGAAGACCTGTAAGCAGAAGACATGTAAGCCGGGGTGTCGGCCCACTACTACTTCAAATCGGTGTACTTCACGTCGAGAAGATCTCATTGCTGGTTCTGGAGGAATCCACCTCTGATGTGATTTTAGGGCGTTCGTGGTTGGAGCAGCATAATCCCATCCTCTCCTGGAAGACTGGTGAAGTCCTGAAGTGGGGCGACACCTGTTTCAATGACTGTTTCTCTGAATTCCCTGTTCCACGTCCTCCCAGCTCGAATCATCTTCCAGTCTGTGCTACATCCATTGAGAGTCCATTAGATAAACGTTCTGTGGATACTCCATCCTGTTACGCCCCCTTCAGCGACGTTTTCTGCCCCAAGAGAGCTTCTAAGCTGCCTCCACACCGGCCATGGGACTGCGCCATCGATCTGCTTCCGGGTGAGTCAGTGCCCAGGGGAAAGATCTATCCCCTGTCCATCCCGGGAGGAGAAGGCCATGGAGGAATACATCAAGGAGGCCCTGGCTCAAGGCTACATCCGTCCATCAACTTCCCCTGCTGCTTCCAGCTTCTTCTTTGTGGCAAAAAAGGACGGAGGCTTGTGGCCTTGTATTGACTACAGAGCTCTCAACAATATAACTGTGAAGTTCAGGTAGCCCCTTCCTCTCGTCCCGGCGGCCCTGGAACATCTCCGTGGTGCCACTGTGTTCACCAAGTTGGACCTCCGCAGCGCATACAACCGGATACGCGAGGGGGATGAGTGGAAGACCGCCTTCGTCACACCCACAGGCCACTACGAATATTTGGTCATGCCCTATGGCCTTGTCAACGCCCCCTTCGTATTCCAGGATTTCATACATGAGGTGCTCCGGGAGTTTCTCCACAAGTTCGTCTTGGTATGCATCGATGATATCCTGATTTACTCCCGGAGCCTGGCCGAACATCGCCATCACGTTGCGGAGGTCCTGAAACGTCTGAGGGAGTTCCAGCTGTTCCTCAAAGCTGAAAAATGCTCCTTCCATCAACCCTCAGTGCAGTTCCTTGGCTATAACATCGACAGCAGTGGCATCCGGATGGACGAGGGGAAGGTGGTAGCCATCAAGAACTGGCTAACTCCCACCACCATAAAGGAACTCCAACGTTTCCTCGGCTTTGCAAACTTCTATAGACGGTTTATTCTGAACTACAGCTCCATCTCTAATCCTCTCACCAGCCTCCTGAGAAACAAGCCCAAGTCTCTGTCCTGGACAACATCTGTCGAAGAAGCTTTCAACACCTTAAAGGAAGCCTTCACCACCACCCCTCTCCTGGTCCATCCTGATCCCGACAAGCCCTTCATAGTGGAAGTGGACGCCTCCACAACCAGAGTAGGAGCGGTCCTATCGCAGCAGCAGGGGAATCCGAGCCGCCTCCATCCATGTGCCTTCTTCTCCCACAAGCTCAACCCGGCGGAGGTGAACTATGACATCGGAAACCGAGAACTGTTAGCTGTTAAGCTGGCCCTCGAGGAGTGGAGGCATTGGCTGGAGGGAGCCAGACATACTTTCTCGGTGCTCACAGACCACAAAAACCTGGAATATCTCTGAGTCGCCAAGAGACTCTATCCAAGACAGGCCCGCTGGGCTCTTTTCTTCACCCGCTTCAATTTCACCATTTCCTACAGACCTGGATCTAAGAACACCAAGGCTGATGCTCTATCACGACTTTACACTCCAGAAGAAAACACTGAGGACCCTGAGACCATCCTTCCAGAAACGCTAATTGTCAGCCCCATTACCTGGTCGGAGGAGACCCTTCCCTCTACCAATGCCTCCACCGACACTCCGCCGGGTTGCCCGCCAGGCTTGCAATACCTCACCAGAGCACGACACACTCCACTTATTCACTCCGCCCATACATCACTTGGCACTGGCCACCCCAGGGGTCAATGAAACCCTCTCATTGCTAAAAGATCGCTTCTGGTGGCCCAATATGGCATCTGACGTCAGAAGGTACGTGCAGGGATGTAGGGATTGCGCCATCTCAAAGAGTCAACGCCACCGACCATCAGGCGAACTCCTTCCTCTGCCCGTTCCCAACCATCCATGGTCACACATAGGAGTGGATTTTGTGATGGATCTTCCTGCTTCCAATGACTCTACATGTATATTTGTGGTAGTAGACAGGTTTTCTAAATCCTGTCGTTTGATTCCTTTGAAGGGACTACCAACTGCTATAGAGACTGCTGAACTGATGTTCAACCACATTTTCCGCTACTTCGGAATCCCTGAAGACATGGTCTCCGACCGAGGACCTCAGTTCATTTCAAGAGTTTGGAAGGTTTTCTTCTCGCTCCTAGGTGTGGCCGTCAGCCTGTCATCGGGATACCATCCTCAGATGAACGGGCAGACGGAGAGGAAGATCCAGGAGATCGGTCGCTACCTCCGTACCTTCTGTCACGGTCACCAGGACTCTTAGAACCAGTACCTGGGTTGGGCCGAGTATGCACAAAACTCCCTACGCCAACCATCCACCGGCCTTACACCTTTCCAGTGCGTACTCGGATACCAACCCCCACTGTTCCCCTGGTCAGGGGAACCATCGGATGTACCAGCGGTCGACTACTGGTTCAGAGAGAGCGAGAGGGTCTGGGACTCAGCCCATCACCAGCTGCAACGTGCCCTGCGTCTGCGTAGACTGACAGCCGACCTTCATCGCTCCGAAGCACCTGTCTATCAACCTGGACAAGAGGTCTGGCTGTCCACCAGGGACATTCGTCTATGCCAACCATGCCGTAAGCTGAGTCCCAGGTTCATTGGCCCATTCACCATCATTAAGCAGATCAACCCCGTCACCTACAAACTCCAACTCCCACCTGAGTATCGCATTCACCCTACGTTCCATGTGTCACTTCTCAAGCCTCACCATCCCTCTGTTTCTCCCTCCACAGAGCCTGGCGTCAACGCAGCCGAACCCCCCCTCCCATTCCTACTGGACGATGGAGCTGCCTACTAGGTGAGAGAGATTCTGGACTCCCGGCGCCGTGGTGGTCAGCTTGAATACCTAGTAGACTGGGAAGGCTACAGCCCTGAGGAACGCTCATGGGTACCACGCAACGACATACTCGACCCAAACCTGCTGGAAACCTTCCACTCTGCTCATCCCAACAGACCTGCCCCCCGTGGAAGAGGAAGACCACCACGACGTAGGGGTCCGCGGCCCTCAGGAGCGGGCCGTGGGGAGGGGGGTACTGTCACAGACACGCCAGGCTCCAACAACAACCAATCACAGCGCACTCCATCTCCAGAATACTGATCACTCACACATGCACCTCATCAGCACGCCAATCAGCACCAGTACTTAAGACACTCACGCACTCAGTCACATTGTCCGGTCTTGTTCGCTACTAAGTACTCTTCCTGAATGCTTACCTCAAGGACTCCTGTTATAACTTACCTGTCTCCAGTGTTCCCAAGTTACCTCGTGTGTCTCCATCGTGTGTGTGAGTGTCTCCTGCTTCTCTACTGCTCCAGCGATCACCAGCTATACTCCACCTGCAATTCACAAAGGACAGTATTACCATTCATTCAACTATCACTCTGCATAACTGCACCATTACTCACCTGTGTTCGATATCTCCTCTGCTTGTGTCTAATAAATACCTAAACTGTGATCTTCTGTCTCTGAGCCATCTGTACTGTAACANGCTACGGCCCTGAGGAACGCTCATGGGTACCACGCAACGACATACTCGACCCAAACCTGCTGGAAACCTTCCACTCTGCTCATCCCAACAGACCTGCCCCCCGTGGAAGAGGAAGACCACCACGACATAGGGGTCCGCGGCCCTCAGGAGCGGGCCGTGGGGAGGGGGGTACTGTCACAGACACGCCAGGCTCCAACAACAACCAATCACAGCGCACTCCATCTCCAGAATACTGATCACTCACACATGCACCTCATCAGCACGCCAATCAGCACCAGTACTTAAGACACTCACGCACTCAGTCACATTGTCCGGTCTCGTTCGCTACTAAGTACTCTTCCTGAATGCTTACCTCAAGGACTCCTGTTATTACTTACCTGTCTCCAGTGTTCCCAAGTTACCTCGTGTGTCTCCATCGTGTGTGTGAGTGTCTCCTGCTTCTCTACTGCTCCAGCGATCACCAGCTATACACCACCTGCAATTCACAAAGGACAGTATTACCATTCATTCAACTATCACTCTGCATAACTGCACCATTACTCACCTGTGTTCGATATCTCCTCTGCTTGTGTCTAATAAATACCTAAACTGTGATCTTCTGTCTCTGAGCCATCTGTACTGTAACAGGAATTTATGCATTCAGAAAAATGCAAAGCACAAAAAGGTTTTTTTATGATGTTACAGAGCTAAATATAAATTCTGGTTACCAATAAGCTCCTCTGAAAAATGTCAAATTGGAAAAGTAAATACATACATAATGAGCTCCATAATGATTCTACATATATATATCTTTTTTTTTTGGTCCACTGAAAACATACCAGCAAAGGGTTTTTGGCATGACATGAGGGAAACAAAATTAAGACTTCAGATGCAAAAGCCTCTAAGTGCCATCTGAAATTTTCTTCTAAAATGAGCATTTTTACCAAGCTTGTATGTATATGTTCAGTTATTTCACTTTAATGGCAGCGAAAATTTTACTTGGAAAATCTAGCCTCACCGCTGTACCAGCAGATGAGTCTGGTCGCCATTGAATCAATTCGATTTCTAGGGCGGAGTAAATCCGAGCAAACAGGAAGCGAAGTAAACCAATCAGAGAAGGGCGGATATGACGTTAGCAAAGCGACAAGAGAGTCAACAGCAAAAAGTAAATAATTAATGTGTTTTTGGTCATTTAAAACTGAATTCACGGCTGAATAGAACAAACTCTCGGGTCTCGCGTGTGCAATATTTGTTGATATTGAAGGGACTTTCGCCGCACTAGAGTTACGCTGTTTGCGTCACTGAAATAAACTAATCTGATTGCACGGTACGGTTTGGAGTTGACTCGAGGCGCGACGGAGGGCGGACTGACCAGACTGATATATCTTGTAGAGGATATATCATTCTGGACTTGCCAGGCAAATGAAAATGACCTATTAATTGCCATTAAAGTGAAATTACTGAACATAAACATACAACCTTGATAAAAATGCTCATTTTAGAAGAAAATTTCAGATGGCACTTAGAGGCTTTTGCATCTGAAGTCTTCAAATATTGACAGCGTTTAATTTTTTTTTTTCTTTTTTCATTGACCCCCATCCAGGCAGACAAAAAGAGATTTCTCAAAAGATCCCTTTATATTAGCAGCACTTATGCTACTGATTATATCACAAGGACACTTACCTGCTCTGTCAGCCATTAGCCAGTCTGTAACCTGTGTTGCCTGCACTCTAATAAAGCTGATACAAAGAGATTGTGGAAGCCAATCTTGGATCAGAAATTAAATGTTGTCTGCCTGAGACTAGTGGTTGGGTACCTGTTAAAAATGAATGACACCTCAAACAAATGAGGCAATATTTTGATAGCATCAAAGAGCAGCAGTGTTTACAGTTTTTGAAGAACTCAGTTGCATGGAAATAGAAGTTGTGACATCTTTTTTTTTCTTCTGTGTAGTGACATAGAGAGAAACTGTATGGTTTATCAAAAATGAAAAAAAAAACAAATGTTGCAAAATGAAAGCTAAATGCAGCTGATTGTAATCGGGTGGATAAACGGACTAAGTAAATCGAGAAGTTTGGCATACATCACCAGAGAGAAGTCCGTCGTTTTACGAAAGATAGAGTTATGACATTTTGATTAAAAATTCATTTTGAGAATGTATGCTTATAGCTTGTAGCTGTACTTGTAGTTGTCTCTGAATATTCAGCTGGTAGAGGACAAGTATTTTAGCATAAGTCATTTTCCTCTAATGTTATCTAGTTTTTGAACATTTAAAATGATTCTCTGGCTCCTATCCATTTTATTTTGCAATGCGGAAATAAGCTATTTTCTGTGAATGTGTGAGACTTCCAATTCATTACCAGCTACAGGTAAATAACTTAAAGTTATAGTTTGAACTGTACAACTATTTGTGCTACAAACGAGTGTGTTTAGGATTAATATGTTAACAAATACCAGTTTGCAATATCAAGCAGCATAATGGACTGTTTTTGACAAAATAACTGGAAGAGGGTGACACCAGAAGCCTCACACACTGAGCCTCACAAATGGCTGCACCCACTCTTATGTTAAAAATAAGGTGGATATTGCATGAACAGTGGAGTTCTCTTATTTTACTAAATTATATTTAGATTTTTTGATATTTTTTAAACTGCTGAAACCGAAAACTAAACCATAATATAAAGTGTCTAATTATTAGTTTGAGTGTTCTAGAATAAAAATATCACAGAGAACAAAAGGTCATTATAGGATTTTTCTTCAGTGAAATGAGAGAATAATTGTTAATGCCATTGTATCTCTACTTGTGAGATCAGGGTTGGACTCTTAAGAGTTGTTAAATATGGATGATGGCTGTGCTTTGGTTGGGACGGGCGAGGGAAAGAGCGAGAGTCTGAATGTTGAGGCTTATCGAGACAGCATTACCAAGGTTTAAGCAGGCCTGCTGGTTTGTGAAGATAAGGCCTTTCCACAGAGCCTGCTAAGGGGGCACAGGAGCTATTAGCAGTGAGCTAGCAGCTCTTAAAATTGCTCTTTTATATGGATCCAGGGCCAGTTGCACTTACCTCAATTCTAACCAGAAACCAGGAAAAGTAGATCTTAGATCAGGTGTGAAAAAGGCCATTTCTGGCAACACCGTTGATTATTGTGTCTCTCAGGCTGTGAGGGATAAGTAGTGGAGAGTTGGCAGAGGATTTGTATGATTAGCGACACAAAGTTCAGCGGCCAGTACACAGAAAGCTTTCTGGAGGACATATAATTACAAAGACCTATTTAGAGAGCCCATTAGAGCCCGATCTGTCTTGACAGGCCAAATTGCCTTTTTTTTTAAACTACAAATTATTCTGTGTTGCTCCTATCCTTTTGAGGAGCCCTCAGCAAAATGTGTGTAGGGGCCACCGTCAGTGTGTTTGTAACCTCCAAAATGGAGGTTATCTTGCTCACCATGATTTCTGTCTGAACAACATTTCTGTCTGAAAATTTAGTTCTAACCCTATCACTATCACTACCCCTAAACCTAACCCTTCCCATAACTTATGCCTTAAATCAGAGAGAAATGATCGGTGTAGAAGCATCCCTGCATGGTTTTAAGCCTAAACTTGACATAAACTTTAAACTTGTCTTCCAAATCTGATTGGTTGATTAGAATGTTGATCCAGAAACATGTTGTACTTGGTGAAATCATGTTAGTGTATAACATTTCATCAAACAACAACAAAAAAAGTTACACTCTTACTGTTCCCCGGTAAAAAATGACAGAGAACAGCAAAGGTGTGACCCTTTTTCAAAAAGCTAGTACTGTTTAGTATTTATTACTTTTATTACTATTTTTATTTTTTTTTTATTTACTGACAATAGGCCATATAAGATAAGATAACACTTCATTGAAGCATTGACATTATATAGTCAGAAAAGCTTGCTTGACTGAAAAGTATGTGCTTCATTACGTCATGTTGTGATATGCATGGACTCTTAACACATATTTTTATTTTTATTTTTATTTATTTTTTTAATTTGGCATTTTTGTTGTAAAACATTGGTCTAATATCCTGAACACCTAGAGAATTATTTAATATTGCAATATGTTTAAAATGAATATTTGCATATTAAATATTTAATATACATTTTATACAGTTGAGTTTATAGTTTCATACCATTTGTTTTTTTACCATTATGTTTGCATGACAAGAAATAACAGGACTAGGCTGCTCATAAGAACAGCATGCTGGTTCAGGGGCCCCATGTGTATTATGAGTATAGAGAGGACCGGCAATAAAATAATTGAGTTATTTGGAAACACTAAGTACCAGTTGATCACATGTTGACAAGGTGATGCTCCACCAATTGATTAGATTCAGCAGCGGCTACTTACTTGCCTATGTACATCTTTTATCAAGCAGATAAAATGTACATATTAGATGGGAAAAAACAGGGTCAGATACGGATCAGAACAGTGAGGCTAAAAGCTGGATTCCAGATGCTGTGGGGCACCAACCGGAGCACCACAGAGGCCATCGAGTGACGGGCAAATTGTGACAAGCCCTAGCAAACCTGTGACAGTGATAAATTAGAGATAGCCATCCTTTTCTGGAAAACAAACCACAGGGGAACATGGATCAAGTCAAGCACATACACTCCTGTACACACTAATGTGGCCTGTGGAGACTAATCAGAGATTTACGGATAAGACAACGGCTCTCTGCACATATCACATATCCATCCCATTAAGAGTGAAATAAAGCAGGAGGATTGATCGAGGACAAATCTGATAGATGACTGATAGAGTTAAAGAAATACTGATGAACCTGTGTGTCACCTCTAAGGTGAGTCTGTGGAATAATTCCATTACCTGTATTGGTTCTAGAATGATGTTCTTATCAAATAGGCATTGTTCTAACCCCACACCTAAAATCTGAGAAAAATGATAGGCTGATTAGAACGTAGTTCATGCTACTAACAGGTCGCAACCCTACTAACAGTCAAACCAAAAATTATTCTGACATTTTTGATATATTTTTACTAGTGGGTGCAGGACACTATATTTCATTTATATAAGTGAGGATAGCAAAATAAAGTAAACTGTGACATATTATACCCAAAAGTTCTTCATACAGTGAACTACCAGTAAAATTGATACAAATGTGGAACCAAAAATTATTCAGACACTTTGACCGGACCATGTTTTACTTAAGTGTTATCTGACATAATTAAGATTAACACAGTTTAACTCTGAGATCTTGTCATATTTTATTACCACTTTTTAAACTATAGTGAAAAACCTGTATTAATGAATGAAATGTTCAAGGTGTCTGAATAAATTTTGGTTTGACTGTAGATTACTATGAATCTTATTTATGGTAAGCTTCTCTTTTGCTCAAAATATTTTTGGAAATATAACTATGCAAGATTCAGGGATTTCATTAAGACCAAATCCAAATCCAAAATATAGCTGCAAACAACAATTATCGGGGCCGAGCCCCACAGAGGCAGAACGAGGAGCTAAAAATCAAGGCAGCGAGCATCAGTCCTACTTCAAAAATGAGTAGACATTTGGAGATGGTTTTTAGCAGAATGGTTGAAGGCCCATAAATACAATCACTAATGTGGCATAATTACTGATTACTTTTGACTAACAGGTGGCACTGACACCAAATTTATCTGGTTTAGATTTTTAGGGTGAGATTTTTTCAGATGTTTTAAATTCTATTTAATTATATTTTCCTACTTCGTGACCACTAGGTGGCACTGTGCCGAAACTGTACAGGTACCCTCAGGTCATGGTTGTCATAGCACACACCAAGTTTGGTCAAAATATGCTAAAGTGCTGGAGAGATATAGCCTCACGTCCATTTTGTTATGTTTTTCGTACAATTTGCTCGTTAAACGAGAATGGTTTGACAAATTGATTTAAATTCCATGTTTGTTTGTTATTTGTCGGCATGGTCAGAAGATGATCCATTTCAATTTTAGTAAAAAAAAAAAACGGATGAAAAATCTAGGAGGAGTTTGAAAAAGTAGGTTTTCCGGAAAATTCAAAATGGCAGAAAAATTTTCATGATGGAAAATAACGTCATAGTGTGCATTTGAATCGGCTTGAGCCGGAATCAGAGGAAAAGCTCTTACGGTTTAAAAGTTATTAGCATAAACATGAGTGCAAATTTGGACAGTTGGTGGCGCTAGTGGGATTGAATGACTCCAAAATTGGTGTGGTTAATGTTCAGACTGTTTTCTATCTGTGTGCCAAATTTCATAATTTTCTCGCAAACGGTTCTATGGGCTGCCATAGACTTCAAGAGCAGAAAAAGAATAAGAATAAGAAAACTAACAGATACAACAGGTATGATGCAACCTAATTAGTTAAAACATTAGAGATGAAATGAAACAGCATGCAACACAAGCCAATCCATTCAATACACAGGGTGAATTCTTGTTACAAACGTAAAAAAAATAGACTAAATTGGAAATTTTATTGTAATTCTTACATGAACACACAGTACATTTGCAGTTATCAAAATATGCCTGTGAGATTATACTGTCTAGAGTTTATATTATACCTCTGTGACATGGATAGGAGTGGGAAAAGCACCTTTTAGAACCTAAAATATATGATGCTAACCAAAAAACAACACCTAAGCACCAAAATATATTCTTTGCAAGTACATGAAAGCAGACATTTCTAGCTACAGTATGCAAACATGATTTTGTCCTCGCTTTCCAAAATAGACGCAAAGCAAATACATGTTGCATTCTCAGCGTTGCTGCAAACAACACTATGGCAGATATACACTCACCTAAAGGATTATTAGGAACACCATACTAATACTGTGTTTGACCCCCTTTCGCCTTCAGAACTGCCTTAATTCTACGTGGCATTGATTCAACAAGGTGCTGAAAGCATTCTTTAGAAATGTTGGCCCATATTGATAGGATAGCATCTTGCAGTTGATGGAGATTTGTGGGATGCACATCCAGGGCACGAAGCTCCCGTTCCACCACATCCCAAAGATGCTCTATTGGGTTGAGATCTGGTGACTGTGGGGGCCATTTTAGTACAGTGAACTCATTGTCATGTTCAAGAAACCAATTTGAAATGATTCGAGCTTTGTGACATGGTGCATTATCCTGCTGGAAGTAGCCATCAGAGGATGGGTACATGGTGGTCATAAAGGGATGGACATGGTCAGAAACAATGCTCAGGTAGGCCGTGGCATTTAAACGATGCCCAATTGGCACTAAGGGGCCTAAAGTGTGCCAAGAAAACATCCCCCACACCATTACACCACCACCACCAGCCTGCACAGTGGTAACAAGGCATGATGGATCCATGTTCTCATTCTGTTTACGCCAAATTCTGAATCTACCATCTGAATGTCTCAACAGAAATCGAGACTCATCAGACTAGGCAACATTTTTCCAGTCTTCAACTGTCCAATTTTGGTGAGCTCGTGCAAATTGTAGCCTCTTTTTCCTATTTGTAGTGGAGATGAGTGGTACCCGGTGGGGTCTTCTGCTGTTGTAGCCCATCCGCCTCAAGGTTGTGCGTGTTGTGGCGTCACAAATGCTTTGCTGCATACCTCGGTTGTAACGAGTAGTTATTTCAGTCAAAGTTGCTCTTCTATCAGCTTGAATCAGTCGGCCCATTCTCCTCTGACCTCTAGCATCAACAAGGCATTTTCGCCCACAGGACTGCTGCATACTGGATTTTTATCCCTTTTCACACCATTCTTTGTAAACCCTAGAAATGGTTGTGCGTGAAAATCCCAGTAACTGAGCAGATTGTGAAATACTCAGACCGGCCCGTCTGGCACCAACAACCATGCCACTCTCAAAATTGCTTAAATCACCTTTCTTTCCCATTCTGACATTCAGTTTGGAGTTCAGGAGATTGTCTTGACCAGGACCACACCCCTAAATGCATTGAAGCAACTGCCATGTGATTGGTTGATTAGATAATTGCATTAATGAGAAATTGAACAGGTGTTGCTAATAATCCTTTAGGTGAGTGTATTACCATAATTGTTTTTTTCCCAGTTTGCTCTATCAGAGATGTCATGGCAGGGTAACAGTTTGAAGACAATCTTGTTAAACTAGTTAGCTAAAGCTAATGGCTGCCATCGAATATGCTTACTTAGTAAGTAAAAAAAAAGGATACAAAAAATTAGTATGTCTGAAATTCCCAACATTCATAAAGCAATATGCAAAAGGTACACAAATGGCCTACTACTTCTGGTTAGATTCTAAAGTGCTCATTCAATGGACACTTTACTATCCCATTTGGCCATGGGAGACAGCAGTGAAGTGACACCGTAGGTCAGATGACAATGACAACATGATCGATGTAGTATGTCCGAAGTACATTCATACTACACACATTCATAATATAGAAAATGTCACAAAGAAACTTGCTTCAAAGAAGTACCTGCTCAGAGACTATGCAATTTTGGACACAGTGAATGTTTATTTTGCTTATGTTCTTCTATTTCATGTCGCTATGGATAAAAAGCCTCTGCTAAATACATAAATAAAAATGTGTTTATAGCAATACTAACATGTTTGGTTTAATGGCACAGTCATCTGAAGGTAAAGGCCCCAGTATACTCATAGTGAAATTCTTTTTCATTTTTTTTTTTGTGGCTCACACACCAAAAATGACAGCGGTGAGAAAACATCAATTAAGAAAGCATCTGATTGATCATAGCGATGTGGATATGTTTGCATCAGCTCTGCAATTCGGCACTCCATTCAAGCTACGTCATGTTTATTCATATAGCACTTTATACAAACTGCCTTACAATATAAAAGATAACAGTGTCAGTGTTGCTTTATATGAGAATTACAGTTAAAATTTTTACTATAAAGGCAGTAGGATCCATGGTCCACTGATCGATCTGCTCCTGGCTCTTGGGTGGACTGATCAGTGTGCTTCGTCTCCAGAGATGGAATGGTCTCTAGCTCTGGGACTCGGACTCGGGCTCGCAGGTGGTGAGAGAGAGGCTGCTATGTTTCACCATCCAGCCCAAGTACCCCAGAAGACTCCGGTTCTCGGATTGGAAGAGAATCTGTTCTCAAGGGTCGGTTATTCTGTCACAACATCAAGGCTTTGAAGAAGAAACTCACATGATGAAGATGAATAAAAAGGAATCGACTTTAATAATTAACTCAATTATAACAACAACAACACCTTAACGTATAAACGTAATGAGAACCAACAACAGAATGAACATAACAGGGCATATTTATACACAGAGTAAACGAGGAACTAAATCACAAGCACCTGAATGTGATGAATAACAAATGAGTTACCATAAAAACAAATGTGAATTAATACAGACATGACAAAAACTGAACATAACTAAAGTCAATCGCCCCCTAGAGTTCTTAAGTGTATTACGGCTTTTCTCAGTAGCTTTGGTACATTTCTTGAATCATCCTTAAGATTTGCAAACCAGAAAGTGCATTTCTCAAAACAATTCATACAAACAGCACCACACAATGTATTTACCTGCAAAAGCCTGTAACTTGCTCAAAATCCTTAGTTAAAGGGTTAGTTCACCCAAAAATTCTAATAATGTCATTAATTACTCACCCTCATGTCGCTCTACACACTTAAGACCTTCGTTCATCTTTTGAACACAAATTAAGATATTTTTGATGAAATCCGATGGTTCAGTGAGGCCTCTATAGCCAGTAAGATAATTAACACTTTCAGATGCCCAAAAAGGTACTAAAGACATATTTAAAACAGTTCATGTGAGTACAGTGGTTCAACCTTAATATTATAAAGCAACAAGAATACTTTTTGTGCGCCAAAAAAACAAAATAACTTTTCAACAATATCTAGTGATGGCCGATTTCAAAACACTGCTTCGAAGCTTTTGTTTTGAATCAGAGGTTCGGATCGCGTGTCAAACTGCCATACTGCTAAAATCATGTGACTTTGGTGCTCCAAACCACTGATTCGAAACAAAATATCTTAATTGGGTGAACTAACCCTTTAAAGGAGTAGTTCACTTTCAAATGAAAATTAGCCCAAGCTTTACTCACCCTCAAGCCATCCTAGGTGTATATGACTTGAACACAATCTGAGTAATATTAATTAATGTCCTAACGCATCCGAGCTTTATAATGGCAGTGAACTGGATCAGTGAGTATGAGCTGAAGAAAGTGTCTCCATCCGAATCCATCCATCATAAACATGGCTCCGGGGGGTTAATAAAGGCCTTCTGAAGCTAAGCGTTGCATTTGTGTAAGAAAATATATCCATATTTAACAAGTTATGAAGTAAAATATCTAGCTTCCACCAGACCGCCTTCCGTATTCAAATTGCGAAAAAAAACAATTAAGCTTTTTACGCAAGTTGAATAGGGANGAAAAAATATATATTTAACAAGTTATGAAGTAAAATATGTAGCTTCCACCAGACCGCCTTCGTATTCTACTTACGAAGAAAGTGTAAAACTCTCGCAGTTCAAAACGCTTACGCTACGTCCTACGCCTTCCCTAATCAACTTACGGAAAAACTTAACTGACGTGACGCCAGTTTACACTTTCTTCGCACGTTGAATACGAAAGGCGGTCTGGTGGAAGCTAGATATTTTACTTCATGACTTGTTAAATATGGATTTTTTTTTACACAAATGCATCGCTTCGCTTCAGAAGGCCTTTATTAACCCCCCGGAGCTGTGTGGAATATGTTTATGATGGATGGAAGGGGATGGAGAATCTTTTTTCAGCTCATACTCGTTGATCCTCGCTCACTGCCATTATAAAGCTCGGATGCATCAGAATATTTATTAATATTTATCTGACTGTGTTCATCAGAAAGAAGAAAGTCATATACACCTAGGATGGCTTGAGGGTGAGTAAAGCTTGGGGTAATTTTCATTTAAAAAGTGAACTAATCCTTTAATCTCTTAAAAGTATTTATGTCAATGAACATATCAGTTCCATCACAATGACAAGTCCTTGTGTCATTGTTCACAAACAAGATAGTCAAAATATATGTTGTCACTATAACTGTACTCTGTCAGTATTTTTTAGATGTAAACTATGGCTACAATTTTGATGACAGTGACTAAAAATAATACATTTCAACAGTACAAATGTACACATTATGATGTTTTATTAACAAAATTCGGGAGGAGCAAGTTCAGATAATTAACCTAATTAGCACAGGTGGAGAGCATTCAGTTAATCAACTCAACCAATGTCAAAGGTATAAATTCTGCAGACTGACTTCTGTTCATCTGAGAGTTTATCAGCATCCCTCCTCCACCCCATCTCCTCACTTATAGTTCTATCTACTTTTACCACACCGGGGGGAGTACTCTGGGTTCGGGCCAAAATTCCGAGCTCGGAGCCCTCTCCCCGGACAGCACGCCAAATACGCATAACCTTACTCTATTTAATTATATGGATATGTGAACTCGTGAAACTCTATGTGGGATATTGATTGCAAGAGACTGGGCAGGTTTTGAGAATTTCAGTTGTGATCTGAGAAATGTACCAAAGCGACAGAAAAACTGTAATGCCAGACCAAAGAAAAACAGCACATTAAATACGTTCAAACAATGTGTTGACCAAGTGTTTGCTTACGAGTACTTGTGTACATCTGATCAGCAAGTGCTCGCATTCAAAGGTATCACTTAAAATGCAATCAAACGTGTTAGTATTAAATATGTGAGCGAGGTGAGTCTTGCGTATCGTTGCGTGTGCTTCAGAGTGGGTGCTAGGATGTGCTTTAAGATGGATGTCCTACAAACTGCCAAAGGCATTCATAACAGAAAAACCTAAAATGAGTCATCCTCTCCTGTAGAGGATTTCAGGTCACAACACACACATGTTGGATTTCCATGATTTCTGGGGACTTTCCATAGACATAATGATTTTTATACTGTACAAACTGTAGCTTTATTCTATCCCCTAACTCTAACCCTACCTATAAACACAGCACTCACAGAAAACTTAAAAAAAAAAAATCATACTTTCACATATTACATGTGAATATGCATGACAGAACTTGTTTAAGTATTAGTAAAAGTTAAAGGGTTAGTTCAGCCAAAAATTTAAATTCTGTCATTTATTACTCACCCTCAAGCCGTTCCACACCCGTAAGACCTTCGTTCATCTTCGGAACACAAATTAATATATTTTTGATGAATTATAGATCCGATGGCTTAGAGAGGCCTCTATTGCCAGCAATATAATTAACACTTTCAAATGCCCAGAAAGCTACTAAAAACATATTTAAAACAGTTCATGTGACTGCAGTGGTTCAACCTTAAAGGATTAGTTCACTTTCAGATTCAAATTTCCTGATAATTTACTCACCCCCATGGCATCCAAGATGTTCATGTCTTTCTTTCTTTAGTCGAAAATAAATTAAGTTTTTTGATTAGAACATTCCAGGATTTTTCTCCATATAGTGGACTTCAATGGCCTTGATTTGACGCTGAACACGTCAAAACAACTTTATGCCGGTATCTGCTTTCTTGGAGCCTATATAGTATAACCTACATCACAAATGATCTTTTATATCACTGTACGAGTCCATTAAGCTGTGTTAAGTGTTTTATATGTCCTGATGGCAGGGGAATCCTATGACGGATAAGGGAAACCCTAGTATTACAACACAGCGCTGGGATATAAAGTTAAGGAAACTAAACAGTGAGAAATATATGTCTACCTCAGATTTAACGTTTGATCTGTTCACCAGCGTTATAATCTCAGAGAATAACGTTATAATCTCGTTCACTGGAGAGAAAGCTGCTTATGTAGACTACACAGGTAACCATAAAGACACTGAATTAAACATAAATACAGCTTTTGTGTCTTTATCAGCTTTTCTGCATTTATACTGGCCCTGATAATCATCACACATTCACTTACCGCTTGCTCCATTTCTGTAAATCCGTTTTTATGAATGAATGAATGATGACTTACTAGCTGTGAGCTGTCCTAAACAGCCGCTAGCGGCACCTGCTGGCGAAGAAGACTAACAGCAGATAGAGATCATGCATCGGTACTCTACTGCTTTTCCTGCAGTTCCCGGATGTGAAATGTTGAATTTTCTGCCGAATTTGAACCACTGAATTTGTGGAAGCGAATTTGTAAAGCGAAATAAAATGGACTGAAAATTGCTAGTCGAATTTTATGGGTTGTATTTTTAAACAGAATGAATATTTTGGAAGTGAAATCTGAAAGGTGAAAATAAATTATGTAATTTTTAAGAATGAAAATGTGTGAAATATTTTTAATTGAAATATTCACAGCTAAATATACAACCATGTTGAATTTCAGCCCATAAAAATTCAAGCCTTAAAAATACAATGCATCTAAATGCAAACACTGCTAATGTAATGCATATTTTTTTTCAATTAGTGCAATTCAACAAGCTTTTTATTTCGAAAACATTTGGCATTAATTTACTTCCATACGCTTCATAACAGTAAGGTTGAACCACTGCAGTCACATGAACTGTTTTAAATATGTCTTTAGTAGCTTTCTGGGCATTGAAAGTGTTAATTGTCTTGCTGTCAATGGAGGCCTCACTGAGCCATCTGATTTGATCAAAAATATCTTAATTTGTGTTCTGAAGATGAACGAAAGTCTTACGGGTGTGGAACGACATGAGGCTGAGTAATTCATGACAGAATTTTCATTTTTGGGTGAACTAACCCTTTAAATAATTTTCAGTGAAATGCCTGACAGAAAAGATAAATGTAGCCCTTTTTTATTCTATTCAAGTTAACAGAGCATGTGGATCGTATGGCTTCTGCTCTGTGTCTTTGAAACGGCAATTGACTGACCCTGCACAATTTTTAAAACCCACACAACATAAATTGGATTTGACATCCCATATTTTCGTTTGCACTTCACCATTAGCAGAACATTAGCAGGAGGACAAAAAAACAAAACAGCTGCAATAGGGAAATCAGTGTTTTTATTTAGACAAGAGCCTTTGAAGAGAAACTCATTCACTCTGTTTTCCACAAGAGCTGAAGTTGAGACACTTCAGAGTCTCCTGGCAAGATAATGCTGCACTCTTTTCTCCGTCTTTATCCCTCTCTTTCACACACACAAATGACAGAAACATTGGGCTCATTCACAGTGCATGTGGCTGAGGAGCTAAGTATGCAAAATCCTTTTTGCACATTTTGTACTAAGACTGTTTTCTCGATTCATTTATCATCAACCATTTGGTGCCTCCAAATATTGTTATTAATTCATTTCTCAGCGTCACAACCATATAATTAATCTATTGGATCATTATTATCTGTGCATGGAAGTTAATTACACTTCCTATAATGCTAAATACATTATAATACAGCAGCACTTCCATTAGTGCATAATTACAGTACCATGAGCAAAACTAGGATGATGATGATAAAAGCTAATTCTCAAAAGCAATTGTCTCTCATTGACCCAAAAGCTTCATATCCCATTCATTGTACAATAAAGAAAAGGAGATGCTTAAATGTCTGCATGGGCACGCATTTGGTCAACTGCATGACTGATGCCACATAAAACACACAAATGACAGGCACATTTTAACACCAGTACATTTAAATTAGAATTTAACAGGTCAAAGTAGCACTTTATCCAAAGCAGCCAAAGTCAAGACAACACCTCCAAGTTGTTACAGACACCAGCAGGTAGAAAGTAACTCATTTTACAGTACTTTTATATATTGATATTAATGAAGCAACATCTCCTATTGGAAAACTTTTACATTTTCCATTATTTCAAGACTCAATCAGCTGTTTTGCTATTGCACACTGACCTTGGATAAATATATATTAAAAAATTAATAATAATAAAGATAGCTGGAATATATTTAAAAGTTAAGACTCAACATCTCAGAAAAGTGCAGATATTTTAAATGTTTCAATGTCTGCTCAGAAGCAAGAATAAAATGAAAAAAAGAACACCACAACTACATTATTACACATTGGAATCACAAATTCTAAGCACATCACAGTCACAAACAGAACATTTGGGTGAAATATTCCCCTCAGGGAGAAAGAAAGTGGATGAAGGTGAGGCACCTGGCATGAGGGAAGCAGTCTCTTTTGTGGAAGATTCAAAACACAGTATTGCAAATTGCACAGTGGAAGAATGAAAAATGAAGGGCTTAGCCAGACAAATGTCCTTAGCCTTTCTGCAGTTTGTGTTTAGAGAATTAGATGCGGTAGGCAGAGGCAGGAATGACACTGACTGATGGATGGAATAACCCAATGTAGGAGCCACTGAAGATATACAACTATACTAACAAAGAAATACATAAAATCCCAGCGCAGCAACGGAGAGAATCAACAGAGATAGGCTGGTATTTGCCCAGTTTAGAGAGCTTGAGATTTCACATATAATCATTTTATCCTTCGTTTGTCTTTAGTCTGTTGACAAATTCCAAAGAAAAATCAGTAGAACAGCCATTGCGACGGTCCTGATTCATTAAGCACTCAAAAAGGCTTAGCAGAGTACAAGATAGTAGATTATTAGACAAAATCATTGTTTTATTAGCTTAGTTCAGGAAAACAAAACTGTTCAGAAAGTTCCCAAGTCAGAAGAAGTGGAGGAAGAGAGGTTTTAGGTTGGAAAACAGTGCACTTGTTAGTATTGGTCATGTATTGTTGAGGTAAAGTCTTCAAGACTTCAAAGGATGGCTTGTGTGAACACTAAAATGGTAATGAGATGGTTTAAAAACCAAGGGACGGTTTCAGAGAATGAAAATTTGGCAAATAGGGATACTAACTTAACTTAAGGCAGGAGGTTGAATTTGTTTCAGGTTGACGTTTATATGAACTATAAGTTGAGAGCCAAGGTCTCGGTGATCAGGAGCTCAGTGCTCTCAGGTCTTTTGGTGACCCACTAGAGCACAGCTTTCTTTCCACAACTTGGTTTGCAGCCGTTCATCGCAAGACAGCGCTGAAGACTCCGTCTTACGACCGTTGTACAGATACAGTCCTCCGGTCCCCTCCAGCTCAGAAGCAGCTGCAGCGTAGATAGCTGTGGATGCTCCTTCTGCAGGCGTCTGTGGAGGGACAGGAATCAGAGATGAAGTCAACACAGCTGTGGGCACGTTAAGAATATTTAATCAGAGATGGATATATGACATATCAAAGAAGGGCAGAAAAGATGTTCCCGATTCCTGGAACAAAAATCCTAA
Organism: Anabarilius grahami; assembly: GCA_003731715.1. Taxonomy (NCBI): domain Eukaryota; kingdom Metazoa; phylum Chordata; class Actinopteri; order Cypriniformes; family Xenocyprididae; genus Anabarilius; species Anabarilius grahami. The sequence continues at coordinate 4,504,403 of RJVU01049572.1, forward strand.
TTTTGCATTTCTGCTAGTCTCGTTGACTTCACTCGTCCTTGTACGTGACAGCCATCACAACATTCCTCCTGGTGTGTGTTTGCAGTTGTAATGGCGTTCTTGTATTTGTGCTGTAGTGCTCTTCTTGGCACTTGTAGTCTAACCCTAGCACTTGACATATATCCTTAGCTGCAAGCTCTGGTAATTGCCACTTATATGTGCACTTTTTTGTAAGTTGCTTTGGTACTGGCTGCAAAAAATAGTATTGTATCTGTATTAAAACAATTTGTCATTTGATAACACTTTAGAACAGGGGTGGGGAACGTTGATCCTGGAGGGCCATTGTCCTGCAGAGTTTAGCTCCAACCCTAAAAAAAAACACTCACCTGCCTGTAACTTTAGTAATCCGAAAGACATCGATTAGCTCTGCAGGACAATGGCCCTCCAGAATCAACGTCACCCCTGCTTTAGAATAAGGTTTAATTTGTTATCATTCGTTAATGCATTAGGTATCATGAATTAACAATAAACTTTTTTTTTTCTCAGCATTTATTAGGTCAGGGGTGTCAAATCCCGCTTCTGGGGGGTCAATGTCCTGTAGAGTTTAGCTCCAAGCCTCCAACGTCCAGCCTTCCAACTTGTCTGGAAGTTTCTAGCAATCATGAAGACCTTGATTAGCTGGTTCAGAAGTGTTTAATTAGGATTGGTTCTAAACTGCAGGATAGTAACCCTTCAAGAGCAGGATTGAAGACCTCTAATGTAGGTTAATTTATAAATATACATTTGTTGATTGTTAATTAATATTTGTATACAATATGTTAACTTTTTAAAGAGGCCATATTATTTAAAGATGCCCTTTTACAAAGTTTTTTGTTTTTGGGGCCTACTTGAATAGATTTTTATGCTTGAATGTTCAAAAAACATTACATTTACATTGTTGCAGTACCTCTCTTCTCAGTCTGTCAGTAACACTTTGTGTGTGTTTCAGAAATGTCACGTCCCTTACCATAACCGTGAGTTTCAACACTACTAACGGTACTAGGCTTTGCCCTCCCCCCACTTTTTTTTTCTTTTGCATGTGCCTTACCCTTGGGCAGGAATTATTTAAATGAGGAATACTGTGATGTCTACATTCCTGGAGGAAAACTCAAGACTACAATTGAGGCATTTCAGGGAATTCAGAAACATTGCTTACTGGTAGAAAGAATAACTCCAATATTACAGAGTAACTCTGATTAATTAAATTCAATGAATTAAAATAAATTAAATTTAATTAAAGTGCAATTAATTAACAGTTTTTTTTTTTTCTTTTTTTTAATAAATAACTATGCCTCGTGACCTGGGCATAAATTCCCCACTTAAATGAAGTTTTTGCAAGCCATGGAATGAGAAGGTGTCCCGTTCACACAGGACACATTCAAAAACAGCAAGATGGAAAACACTTGATTGAAACAGAGGAATAGGTGTTCTTAAAAGCTTAAAGGGATAGTTCACCCAAAAATGAGGGTGAGTAAACAATGACAGAATTTTCATTTCATTCCAAACCTGCATAATTTTTCTTCTTAATAAAAGAAATAATAAAAGGATATTTTGAGAAAATGTAAAAAAAAAATAAAAAATAAAAATAATAATAAAAAAATAATAACATTCTTTAAAATATGTTCTTTTGTATTCCACAGAAGAAAGTTTTTAAATGACATGAGGGTGAGTAAATAATAACAGAATGCTCATTTTTAGGTGAACTATCCCACAACGTCTCAAAAACTTGTGCTCTTGATGCAAATTGCTGGAAAAAAAGTCTGATGCAATGGCCAAAGATGTCAATCTTGTGCAGTTAAAATAAATCAACAACAATTATAAAACAAGTGTAGATGGGTTGCAAGAACATGTAATGTTTGTAATGGCTAGTGAATGCATTACTGGTAACACAATAAGGTTCATTTGTTAACATAAGGTAATGTATCAACTAACATGAACTAACCATGAACAATACATTTGTTACTGTATTTGTTAGTCTTTGTTAACGTTAGTTAATAAAAATACAGCAGTTCATTGTTTGTTAATGTTAGTTCACTAATGTTGACAAATACGACTCTTGATTTTAATAATGTATTAGTAAATGTTGAAATTAACAAACAAAGATTAATAAATGCTGTAGAAGTGCAGTTCATTATTAGTTCATGTTAACTAATGTAGTTAACTAATGTTAACTAATAAACCCTTCTGTAACGTGTTACCGCATTTACTTGCCTGCCACAATACTGTTATATTATCTTTTTGCAAATATTCATATATTGTATTTATTTAAATTAATTTGATTAAATAGCTAATCATGTAATTCAATTTAAATTATATGTTGTCGGTCCTAATTCGTACACTTGACTCTTGCCTCATGTTTACGCACGTGATGCTTTCCAACTGCCATGGCTGATTATACAAATTAGCCTTCTAATTGCAAATGTTATGGCTCGCTTCCACATCAGAAGATCTAAAAGTTGGGCTGCACAGTTGGTGAGATTGATATGCAGACGGTCAGTTGGACTATGACCTCCAGACGGATCAATTACACAGGACAGCCGATCTTCTCTAACACTGGTGCCAGATTCTCCACATCAAACGGCTCTCTTTGAGGCCAGGCTATTGGGGCTGAGCACTGTTTTTCTCTTTTCTAGATCTCTTTCGTCTGAGGGAATTTGGATTAAACTACAGGAGCCACAAGGTTTCTCTATATTGAGCTGAATCAATACATCACAAAGAGTGTGAGAAAAGCTTCTCTCTTAAAGTTGTTAGTATTGGGCCATACGGGGACCATGTGCTTAAGGGGAAATGGAGCAACAGCTGCACTTTAGAAAGACTGTATACTGTTTTATAGGACTGGGAGCAAAATTTACAATGGTAGAAATAGATTTTGCAGTAGCATCTGCATGGTTATCATCATGTAGGACTGCTAATGTGAGTGATAGTACACTGCATGTGCAAGATTTTTCGAAGAAAATTTTCATTTTTCAAGAAAATACTGTCAAGTCTTTCTACTTCAAATGTTCACATTTAAAGGGTTAGTTCACCCAAAAATGAAATTGCTGTCACTAATAACTCACCCTCATGTCGTTCCAAACCTTCAAGACCTTCATCTTTGGAAAAACAAATTAAGATATTTTTGATGAAATCCGAGGGTATCTGATCCACACACAGGCAGCAACGTCAAATTGTTGAATAAAGTAGTTATTTTTGTTTTGTTTTTGCGCACAAAATGTATTCTCGTCACTTCATAACATTAAAGTCGAACCACTGTTGTCACGTTGACTATTTTAACCATGTTTTTAACTACCTTTCTGGACGTCAAAAGGTGCAATGACGTTGCTGCCTATGTGTGGATCAGATACCCTTGGATTTTATCAAAAATATATAAATTTGTGTTACGAAGATGAACGAAGGTCTTACGGGTGTAGAACGTCATGAGGGTGAGTAATAAATGACAGAAATTTCATTTTTGGGTGAACTAACCCTTTAAGTCAATGTGTTACTTGCCGTTTCTTTACAATTATTTGTAAAATTAACTAGCAATTTCTGAGTTAAAATTGTTACTAAGTAAGTCCTACACCAAATTGTTTTCAGTGAAGATAGAATGAAGTAAAAAGGAATAATGCGAAATTGCACACCATGCCATTTCCCAAACAAATCAAGATGAGGAACAAAGTGAATTTAGTCGTTTGTGGTTGACAAGCTACATCATAGATGACGCATATAAAATTAATACAGAATTCAATCGATATTTGCATAAGTCGGCTATTTTACAACCATTTTAAATGTGGCTCAACCAATTAGAACATAATAAAGCAAGAAGCCACAGTTTGCAAGGATTTTATAAAAGTTAGGGGCCGTTGCTTTGTTTGCAGGCAATCATAATCAAAGACTGGAACTATTCATATTATAATAGTAGTTTTACTATTTAGAGTCTTTTGTATTTAACTCTTCCAAAATGTAAAGTTGTTTTTGCATGGCATTTATCATGCAAATCATATTTTATGAAAATCTAATAACCCTTCACACTTTAAGGTTTTATACGTTAACATTAGTTTAGCTAACATGACATAAAGATCAATACCTTTACAGCATTTATTAATCTAGATTAATGTCAATGTTTACATGTACTAACAAATTTATAAATGTGTTAGTATATACTATATTCAAGTCTAAATTAACAGTATTAGTATTATAAACAAACATAAATTTACAATAAATTTGTAAAATGACATTAATCTAGATTAATAAATTCAGTAAAAATGCAATATTTAATGAATTACCAAATGAACTGAAACGTAATTGTTACTTATTAAAAAAACACAAGTATTTTTTTTTCATCCATCAAGTTCCAAATAAAAATGGGAAATAATCAACAGAGATGAAGTACCTTGTATTTGTACATAATAATTCACTTGATTATCTAAAAAATAGACATTACCACATGGCTATTTAATATGTAAAGCATTATTTTGTTGAATTTACAATGAAAATGAACTAGTGAAAAACAATGAGTGAATGTAAAATATGTTTAAAAGTATGCGTCATCGTATGTGTTTAAAAGATGTCATATCTCCCTCATTCGTTGAAAACAAAAAATACAAAAAGTTCCAAAAATAAATTTCAGAATGTGCTCAGTGCTCAGACCGTGCACAGCAAGCAATCCTTTTCAGGGAAGAAAACCTATTTAAACACATCATTATCTTTTTTAAAAAAAAAAGTATTTTCTGCGCTTGGTTAAACCTTCCCTATCACAGTGTCTTTTCGCCAAGTGCCAAAAAATTGCATTCTCTATGGCAGGTGTGCTTTTCTATTTTGAAAGTCTTTGGCAGTCTAGTCATAGCAACATTTTCCCTCAAGAAATTCATAATTTGTCATCTTTTCTTTTAAACACGTAAAGCACACAGTCCTCGCTGAGCTCTGTAATTTCTGGGTTTTCTACAGCAATTTCTGTGCTGCATACATAATGGATACCGTGAACCGTGACTCAACCTGGCTCATAAATAAGCACCCTGCAAAAGGATATTGCTGTGCTGATAACTATCACAATAAATCAATATCAACACACCTCACCTCAACAAGGGTACGAGATTCACGGATATTACATTTGTATTCAACAGATTACACATTGAATTATCTTTTGTAGTACAAATAATTCCCCTTAAGAAGAGGCGAAGGTCACTGCCCATTGTTGTGGTTTTCATATCTATTGCGCATAACCAAAGAGAGTTGTTCACACACAAAAATGAATTATATAATGTTCTGACAGAGTGTTCAACACAGTCATATGCTGCTGTTTGCTATAGATGTTTGCTCATCTCTAAAGCTCTTTTAGCACAAGCTCAGCTGAATTTAATGGGCCAGAGAGAAAGTCTATGATTGGCTGAGTGATGACAGCTGTAAAACAGCCTGCAAAACAAATGGTAGCAATTTTGATCATTTTGAAACAACACATCACTGAGCACAAACAGATGGGTAGTTATTGTATAGGTGGCATATAACATATACCATAAACAGTGAGGTCCAAAAGGCTGAAACCACATTAAAAGCCTAGAAATACTATATACATATTTGTAATTGTATACTGTATATTACTTTATTTTTCCTTTCTCGGAAATTATTCCTATTATTCCATCTTTCGCTGATCTGAAATTCAAGAGGTGTAACATATTCTAAAAGAAGATAAAAGAATCATGTCTGATTAACACACACACACACACGCACACACGCACACACACACACACACATACACAAACCTTTGAAGCAAAGAGACAAGATAAATCCAATTATTGTTCACCCTGACATAGCGGCTCCAAACCTTTAGATTTCAAGACGAAATCCAAGAGATTGGTTGAGACAGACAGATGAAGAAGAAGAAAAGAGAGAGTGAAAACAGTGTCTCCCAGGATACACCACACTGTCACAATACCTTATTGCAACATATTGGGGCAGGTGGGTTTGTCATAAAGTGTTGTCATTCAACAGAGCACCTTTCACAACAGCC
>RJVU01049572.1:4510439-4562778 GCA_003731715.1 Anabarilius grahami
CACACACACACACACACACACACACACACACACACACACACACACACAAAGTATCTAAAGGAGAATATTGATGAACTCATGAAATTAAATGCGTTTTAGATGCAAAAGCAGGAAATTTCATATTGTACCTAGAAGTAATAACAGTTATCAGGGATATTAGTTATTATTTAATTAATCAGAATTATTCTATATAGGACATTTATCAGCTGATATTTAATTGTGGTTGCTTGCTTCTGCCTATTTTTAGATTTTAGATTACTTTTGCAATTATATAGCACTTACTTAATGGGAAAGATTAGGCAAAATTAAAAGCGCTTTCCTTTAAATAGGACTCCCACCCAGGGTTATTATAGTTACAAAAAAAAAATCCATTACTTGAAATGAAAACTGTAATAAAATAATATAAAATATATAAAAAATCTTAAATTTGTTTTATTTCAGCTTATAGCCAAGGCAGCATTTCTTATTTCCATTTAGTTACTTCATTTAGTAATTTGAGGTACTAAAATAACTCAAACTAGAGCTGAAATATAAATGAATAAAAACTACATAAACATACAAAACAAAAACTAATAAAAATGATAAAAACAACAAAAAAATAGTAAAACTAAAATGAAAAAGTATAAAAACAAAATATTAAGAAAAACTACAATAGTATCTCAATACTGGTCCCAACTCTATGACAGGGACTTTCTCATCAACTATCCATTTCAAAATAATAGTATTTATATATTTCATACTTTGCATTATCACAAAATCATGTATTTATTTATTTAGCCATATCAGCATCAATGGCTATTTCAACATTCATTAAATCTTGATAAAAATATTGATTTTAGTTTCTAGTGCATTTTATTTTATTTTTTTAGACAAAATAGCAGATTTTAAATATTGTTCTATAAGCAGTTATGACCTATAATATGAAAATAATTGCTGTCTTATTTCTATAGAATTTTTTTAAATTCAACCAATTGAAAGTTGTAAATTCGCTCAAGCCCAGTTCCCCCATTTCCTGTCCTATCTCTGTCCTGTCAATAAAAGTGGCAAAAAAGCCAAAAATAAAATAAATAATGAACCCAAACATGAGTGAAACTGAAGCCTTACACCTCAAGAATTCTCTGCCAAGCACAGACATGTGCCTGAATAAACCATCACACCAGTGACCTGGTTTGACAGTTTGGCAAGTTCTTTAAATAACATATAAGACAGTCCAAATATGTACAGGCAATTATTATCCTTCAGTAAACTTGACTAACGAGATCTTATAGAGGGCAATATGATTTGCCTTACCCTGAAGAGCAGTTTAGCGAAAGGCGTCTTGGCCAGCTGGGCCAGGCTACACAGATTGCCAAACAGGGCTGTGTCCACCAAGCCTGGGTCCACTGCATTAACCGTTACATTGTCTCCTTTGGCCCACAACTGGTCCTGCAGGTGGTAGGAAAACAGCAGCAGGGCCAGTTTACTCTGGGCATATGCACCATGGGAACTATAACACATCCTGAGGAAGAGAGACAATGGGGGGGGGGAAAGAAAGAGGCCTTGAGCGTAGTTATGCAGCTATTTTGGTGTCAACAGCCATTAATGTGTTGTTTACTGTAATTTGTGTTTGCAAACCCATTTTGACAAGAATGTGCATGCTGATGTGTTGTTGCTTCAAGTCGGATCATTCAGAACAGCAGTGACTCTTAAAGTCAACATGAAACCAGAGTTATTTAGTATTGTTTATATACTATTACAGTACTTATTAGTATTTTGAATTAGCTTTTAATTTTATATTTTCATTTTTCATTTTCATATTAAAAGATTTAGTAATTTTTGCGTTATATGCTTTTTGTCAGTTTTATTAGTTATTGTTTTTTAATATTTCTATAAAGCTTTTTTTAATCTAATATTTTTGTTTCGTTTTATTTCAGCACAATTAGCACAACAAGATTTTTTTTAAAATAGTTTTAGTTTTAATTGACAATAACGACACTGCATGAAACAAAATTTGCAACTCATTTTACAGTATTTCCGTCATGTGACATTTCTAAATAAAACAGGATATTCAATGAGGAGGGAAAAAACAACAAAAAAAAAAAACTGTAGGGCAAGACTTGATTTTATTCACCAGAAATGAATTGGATTCTTAAAAATGAACTTTCCATACTAGAAATTAAGGAACAGCGGAGTTTGGGATCTCTATACAACAGGTGGTTGATGGGAAGCTGAAAAATAAGAAAGCTTGGTGACGTCAGGTTAAAAGGAAAGTTGCTTCAGAGTAGGGCTGCACGATTTATTGCAAGATATGAAAAATAACATTGAACAAACGCGATTATTGCTTAAACGTGATTCTTAGTGCGATTATGAAATCGCAAAGGCTGCGATTATTTTTTTATGCGCAGCTTGTCAATGAAGTATGACTCCAAATGCTAATCTATCTGAAAGCACTGCGAGTTTGAGTCGCTTATAATGTACATTTGAAAAAGCAGCACGCGTCAAACATCTTTCCAGACAAGAGAAGCATTTATTAACATCTTGTCCAACAAAAGACAACATTTAATAACATGTTTTTACTCCAAACTCACTTCATAACGACAGTTGAGCATCCTTCTGTGAGATGATGTGGCTTCTTACACAGAATAAGGCAGTCGTGTGTTTATTAGTCATGTCTAATCAATCAAAGCGTTTCAATCTTCTGTTTATTCAGCTACAGCGATATGATGCATGTTATCTTCTTCAGCGGCAGGGCATATTTAGAGTTTCTGATGGAGATGGAGAAGCATTTACTACTGATCACAGAGCCGTACAGCTCTGACAAGCTGCGCATAAAATAATCGCAGCCTTTGCCAAATTGCATGTGGTTTAATCGCAATAAATCGTGCAGCCCTACTTCAGAGGTTTAGCAAATTATTACATTTCCATAAAGGATTGTGAAGAATAACATATCAGGTGTTATTTCAGACATATCTTTGAAATAACACTTGATATATGATCTGAGGTCTTACACACCCTGAGCTTGCCCGTCAAGATATGCATTTGAAATACCTGTTCAATACCTGATGTAACATCAAGTCGCACAATGAATGATGGGGAAAAAATTAAAAAAATAAATCCCACATCCGATCTGATTGTTCAGACTGAGACGCACTAACAAAAACCTGGATTTTAGACCAGCTAAAAGAGTGGTTTGGATTTGGTTGATCATGGTCCATAATTGCTATATTCACATTAAAAAACCATAAATTGATTAAAAAAACCTTTCCTTTCTATGCAAGTCCTAGAATGCCCTAGAATGAAGAATCCATGTCTAATCATTCAGCTGACTCATTTATCCGTTATTTATACCAGCAGATGTCTTTGCACCCACCCCTTCCTCTCTCTCACCTTGAAGGACATATTTATTAGGAATCTTCTGTGCCAAACCACAGCATGAGCCCCCCCCACACACTTAACATACAGCGTGACAAGAAGTCATCACCAGTGGAAGCAGGAACCTTGTTTGCTGTATTAGATTTGTTGTTTGTCAGTTTTTTATTGTAACACTCATAACCGCCCCTTTCTTCCTCCTAGGAGGCATTGCAGCATTCAGTCAATCAATAGACACATGGTGCTCTGAATCACGCTGTATGTTATAGCGACTGTGTCCTTGAGCCGTTGCGAGTCTCTGCAGTACATGACTGCAGTAACGGATGAGGACTCTCAAGACTGAAAAGCAATAAACACAGACCTGAGAAATATAGGTTAGAACAGTGGCAATATTTTGCGGCGTAAAGCAGACGTCAGCAGGATGGACTGATCTGCACTACAGGAAGATCTGTGTTTAATACGAGACACAAAGAGATATTTCGCCTTTTAAGAATGCTAGGGATGCAACAATATTAAAATTCTGGCTAATACAGATAAGTCTATATTATTTTCACTGATAAATGGCCAAATTCTAAACTTGGTTATAAATGGTTAAAATTCTATAGCATTTTTTTTTTTTTTGTCTTAAAGGATTAGTTCACTTCTGAATGAATCACCCCCATGTCTTTCTTCAGTCGAAAAGAAATTAAGGTTTTTGAGGAAAACATTCCAGGATTCTTCTCCATATAGTGGACTTCAGTGGGGTTCACCAGATGGAAGGTCCAAATTGCAGTTTCAGTGCAGCTTTAAAGGGCTTATTTAAAGGGATTTTGAAGTTGGAGGAGAAAATTAGATGAAGTTTTTAGCCCAATCGCGGTACTTGCACCTAGGTCACACGTGACCTTTCAACGTAATGCCATGGCGCATCACAGAGCTAGTGCAAGACAAGCATTTGTGGTTAAAAAGTATATACATTTTTATTTTATTTAAAAAAAAAAAAAAAAGACTGATAATTTCGCTAGACAAGACCTTTATTCCTTGTCTAGGATCACGTAGAGCCCCCTGAAACTGCAATTTGGACCTTCTACACGGTGAACCCCACTGAAGTCCACTATATGGAGAAGAATCCTGGGATGTTTTCCTCAAAAACCTTAATTTCTTTTCAACTGAAGAAAGAAAGACATGAACATCTTGGATGACATGGGGGTGAGTAAATTGACTATATGCACAGAGCGCTCTTTAGAACTTCCGCAATAATATAAGCCAGCTGGAAAACTTCCAATGAGATGTCACTTGCTGGTGTGTTGACCCTCAGTAGTGTAATACTTAGTTTATAATCAGAATATAGTCACTTAAATAGTCAGGCATAGCATTAATTTAGCTATTCAAACATAAGACTACATAAAAAAAATTCATAAATAAAGATGTACCTCAGTTTTCCTCCTTGGCTAAATTCAATTCGACCATCAGTTTTCACACTTTCGTGTGAAAAAAAGCATCAAAATTTAAATATTTATTGTGCACTTTAGTTAGATTCATTGAATAAAATCTGTGTTTTCACAAGTGTGCCAAAATCATTGATCTTGCGCTGCACTGACTGACAGCTGCTGTGATCACAAAGGGAAAGCGCGGTGCTCGCTTCCTGTGTAATTCATTCACAAGAAAAGTTATTGTTTTTCATAAGATTTTTTGAGTACTTCATACTTCACACTGACAAAATGTATTTTTAAACCTAGTTATTTTATAATTTTTATTATTTAGCCAAAAACAAAACTAAGTGAAAAACTATTAGAGGAAACGGCTGATATACTATGTGCAAATAAATGCTACTCAGCCGGCACCTGCTGGTTATAGTGGTAATTATTGTCTTTTTTATTTTTAAATAAGTGTTTTCTATCAAATGTTGCATTTCCTACATTTTGAAATGTTCAGTTTACAAATGGGGGCAATCTCAGAAGGATGAACAAGTAATGTTTGTGGTCATCACATTAAAAATAACATTTGAAGTGCTGGAAAAAATAATGCGTGCGCATGTCTAATTACAGAGACCGTGTTTCTTAAACGGTCCCAATAGCTTCATCTTTATTGCAATCAATAAAACTGGTTTATTGGCAAATTAGGTAAATGTGATAACTGCATTAAAATATGAATACAACATATAAAAGGCAACCACTGGTTTTGTGTTGATGTACAGCGAGTACAGAATGAACAGCTAACAGTTCACCAGAAATGCCCAAACTGGCCAGGAAGTAGCCGTGCATATAGTCAATTATCAGGAAATTTTCATTCAGAAGTGAACTAATCCTTTACGTTAAAAATAAAACACTAAAAACTAAAAAAAAAAAAAATTATAATAATAATTTTGAATGCTTTATGGGAATTTAGGCATCACAATATTATAATGTACCGTATGAATGGACATTCATTTTGAGATCTGCTAAAAATGAAGAACATTTAACAGTTTGAGTGAGTGATAGATGATAGCAAATATAATTTAAATGAAAAAAAAAAAAATAGATAAATGAGTAATTTTACAATTAATTTTACCATGGGGCCCGGGGCCAACTAGGGTGTTTCATGATAATTTATGAGTTAAAACAAGACAAAATAAGCATTAAAATAAATTATTAAAAAATTGTTTGAAAAAGAACAGACTCAGAATCTGTTTGTGAATATGACTACAATGACTGGGTTGTATGTTTTTGTTTGTGTGTGCAGTCAGAGAAGACAATTCAGACTGCAAAAACAGAATATAAAATTGGATGTCTCTTACATGTAGCACTATAGAGTCATTAGTGGTGCTGAACCATATGGAAAAAAAAAACGATTTTAAATACAAGTAGGAAGATTAAATCTTTATCTTTAAGATTCTGTTCATCCCTTCCATTCACAAAAAGGCTTGAGGCAAGAATCTCAAGTGTAATACAGTAAAGCTTCTAACCTTCCCTGCAAGTCATCCAGAGTTAATCTTCCTCTATAATGGGTAGCTGAAGACGTATTAACTATTCGGGAACATTTCCCAGGTTTGCTTGACTTCCTCAGGACATCTAGCAACAAGTTGGTCAACAGGAAATGGCCCAGGTAGTTCAGCCCAAAGTGCAGCTCAAATCCATCCTCTGTTCTCCTCTCCGGAACAAGCATAATGCCAGCTGCAGACATAAAGGAACATCATTGCTGATATATTATGAACAGACAGAATATGCAGGACACAGGAAAGAATCCTACTAAGCTTGATCAAGTATTCACACCTTAAAAATGACTCATGAGTCATTTCTGAGTCACTGAAAAGAAATGAACTTCATGCGCTCAGAGAACATTGTACCGCATGCAGCTCTCTGAATACCGTGGATTGAGTATTGCTGGTTTATTGATTCGCATCTTTCTGAACGGCTTTTAACACACACAGAGAAGGATATCAGAGATGTCTTCATATGAAACTGAACTAGCGAATAACCATTTCCGCCACTAATGTTCTTAATGTGTCTCTTTCTGCTTAATTCATGTTCTTGCTGAGAAGAAATAATGTCTCAAAAAATGAAAAGATGTGAAGATCATCATGCGTCACATTCACAGATAAACATACCCTTCTACAAAAAAAACATTTCTATGTCTTTACAAAGAGCGACCACAAGATAATTAAAGTTGGTGAATCCCAATATTAAATGGATGTAATCTGGTTTAAAACCCTGACTGAGACTGAGCACTAGCATTCATGCGGGAATAAGCCTCTGCTCTTGAAAACATGTTTCATCGTTATTTTGCTCTTAACAGAATTACAGCTCAGTTCGCAGGAGAAAACAGTAATCAGGATTATAAAAATGTCCTAAGCATATTAAATGAACAATAAACAGTATGTTTTTAATTAAACTCACACGGGAAAGTTGAACCTAATGAATCCTAATTTTATCGATCCATGTTCTCTGAAGAGAGAATCAATGTCCCTCGACTCTTCCTCAGACACATGCAGTGTCTTGTCCAGCCAGAGCACTAGAGGGGTCAAGCGTTGACCTTTCTGCATCATTAGACCCTCAATGGGGTGGCACAAATGCATTGGCCCATCAGCTGGCATCAGATGGGAGGGGTGTGTGCCATAGAGAGCAAACGGGAAAAGGGGAGCCTTGAATTATTAATTCTCTCTGTTAGGGTGAGGACAGTGTGTGACTGTTCCTGTCATTTTGAGACATTCCCTGGGGCAGGCTTCTAAATAAAAGTCATTCAGTTAAAACAAACAACCCCCAAGGCCCTCAGGACACAGACCAGACATGTCCAACAGAGCGAGCTTAGGAGGACAAAAGAGATTAGAAGTTGAGAGACAACCTATAAATGATAAATACGTAACACTTTTCAGTTAGGACTTTACAAGTTAATGCATTAGGTATCATGAATTAAGAATAAACAGCAATTTTGCAGCTTTTATTGTTCATTTTATTGTTTTATTGTACTGCTGTGAGAAAAGGCTATAAATGATCCGCCACCTGCATTATCCTCACATGCGATATAGCCTACTAGATGGGACTCTTTCTTTATGTAAACAGACGTGATGTAATGACGCAAAGACGAATGGCGGCAAGCTCGAATTTCCCACGGAAACCTACCAGTACCACTCAGATTAGAACACATTGTTACAAGCTAACCGTTGTGAATCGGGCTAAGGTAAGGAGTTAGTTTTGAACACTGGCTGGTTATGTACTTCCTCAAAAATCAAAAAGTTACGGACTGCAGCTTTAAAGCTGCAGTCCGCGATTTGTCCTCTTTGTCGCCATCTCTTGTTTGAAACCTGCAATTGCAGTCATATGCGGAACTATTATCTGTACGTGCGTTGTGCCTTGGCACAGCTCGTCAGCGCAGATGAATCTAATGCTTGCTGTCAGTCCCCGCACCGGTGGATACTGCACTTCAGAATCACAGATTCTACGTCTTGAAAGTATGACCAATATAAGAATTTTCACTGGAAAATATTATCTGAACAAGTAAGTAACATGTCTGCCACTTTTGTTCTGACCAACTGAGGAAAAAAGCATTAGGCCTACAATAAATCGCGCTGCCAATGATGATTAAATCTAACGATCGCTTAGCTCATATCACGTCAAACCGTGCAAATTATTATTACTGTTATATTGTTCTCAAATTGTTAATGTTAACAACATCAGCATTGCTATGACTATGTGTATATTAGCGTTACCTGTAGATTTCAATTTCTGTAGCCACTCAACAGTCCAAAGTCTTTTGCTTTTGACTACGGGTGAATCTCCAGTTGTCACTGATTATTGTCATTTGGACTTTTCTAGATTACAATCCACCATCAAAATGATAAGTTTAATTATTTCAGCTGCTGTGAGAACAGGCTATAAATGATCCGCTACCGACAGCATCCTCACGTAATAAAACCGACTTGCCTGGACTCCTTCTTCCTTTCTGTTTACGGTCGTGACGTAATGACGCAAAGACGAACTGCTGCATGCTCGAATTTCCCGCTGAAATCCACCATGTCGCTCTTATTATAATACATTATTACAAGCTTACCGTTGTGAATCGAGCTAAGATAATGAGATAGTTTTGAACACTGGCTGGTTATGATAATTTTTAACCAGAAAAAGTTGCGGACTGCAGCTTTAAATAAATAAAACTTAAAATGTTAGACACTGCAAATATGACAAATATGACAGAATATTAAAATACAAGCACAATTACAGCACAATTGGTGTAATCTAATTATGCATTTACAGTGGGAAAATTGCCTAATGTTAAAAGGAATTCAGAAATTGACATACCATTATTGACAAGGACATGTAGTGGCAAACCTGTGGCTTTATATCTCTGGACAAACTGCCGCACAGATGTCAAAGAGGCCAAATCCAGGTACATGAACTCCACTGAAAGCAAACAGATTACAAAATCAGTACTAAAGCAGCACCTATTAGAGCTAATGCTGAAAAATAATGTAGGAATTCTGCATGACAGTAAGATGAATTTACTTAACTGCAATTCAAACAAATTAAACAATATAAACTTCAAACTTAAAGCGACAGAAAAATCCTATTATTTACTCACCTCATGTTTTTTCAAACCTGTATGTCTTTCTTTCTTCTGCGAAACACAAAATTAGTTGTTGGTAACCAAACAGATTTGGTTACTATTTACTTCCATTGTATGGAAAAAACAAAACCAAACAAAACAAAACAGAGACATTTCTCAAAATATCTTATTTTTTGTTCCACAGAAGAAAGAAAGTCATACAGGTTTAGAACGACATGAGGGTGAGTAAATAATGCCAGATTTTTTATTTTTGGGTCTAACCTTTAAAGACGTTCTTCAAAACGTAGGCTTTGTCAAGCCAACATATTAAATTTGTTTTGAAAAAATTAGCTTTTCTTGTTCAAAAATGGGAGGAATTTCCTTGTTTCTTTGTTTCCTTGAAGTTCACTTCAATTCTACTGCTTTACAATAAAATCTGAATTTCACTTATGCATCTTGTGGGCTACCAATGCAAACTCAGTAATTGAATTGGAATTTAAAGGGCATATTCAATACAATCCTGAATAGCATACAACCCTTGTAAGCACACATAATGAATTGCTCAAGGATGGCACAAGCATGCAAATGGCAATAATACTGAATTATCCAATAACATGAGGCCTCTAAGAAAGGTCTGATCAGCTGAACAGGTCATTTTCTGGATACAAATCAGTTCAAGGACTTACACCATCACAGCAATGAAGTATTCAATACAACAACAGCATTACTCCACAAATGGCATACTGAATGAAGTATATTTTCATATGCAGCTCATAACAGTCAAAGGTAATAAAAAATAAAAGCTTGTTTTACAGGGGTTGGTTTCAAATAGTTAGAGGCTAAATTCTCTGTTGATTCATCCAGCGTTCTCATGCTGTAGTTCATTTAATAACCTTTTTCTGTTGGTCTGTACATCAAAGAACGTCCAATTAGTCTCATTTCAAAGCATGCAAATTATTCCACTCGCTAACGCTCACGTAAGGTCAAAAGGACATTTTTCCCATCATCCCAAATGACCTGGCAGTTTCAATGATCGCCTCTTTAAAGATAAACATTTGAAAGAAAAACAAATCACTATAATTGCCATAAAAATTAGCTCCAAGCTTACTTACAAAATTATCAAAAAACAATAATATATAGCTGAACCATAAATTTGAATGCTATTGAATTAAAGACTAATATAGCTCTCTTAATCAATAAAGTCTTGACAATACAGCTCACTACGAAGTACAGCTTAAAAACATAAAAACAAGTTCTGCCCATTTTAAATGTATATCATTTATCTTGAAAAGTATCCATTAACTATCAATCTGTCATGTTTCTTTGATGTAACATTAATAAACTCTCTTTAAATTTGACATCTACTCTATTTTGAATGAACAGACTCATATGGACCAACTAATCTAAATAATTTGATATCTCTGTTTAAAGGGGGTCACAATCCTAATTGTGGAAACAGAAGCTGGAGTTTTGCCTACTCATCATTCCTGTTCTTGTTCTCCATCAACTTTAATTAGGCTTATCATTCATTCAGTCTGACGGAACTAACCTTTGAGCTAATAATGGCTCCCAAGTGAGAATTAGACCATTACATGCCTGCTGGGGTGGACAGCAAGAAATGTACACAGGGGGCCTTATAAAAGAGCAGTGATAAAGCTAATGCAGTTCAAGGATGTCTTTTAAATAAATGAATGTGCCAGACAGAACATGTCCAATTTTAGCGTAGAAATTCGACATGACAAAGTCAGGGTTTTTTTGGCATTTTGTTGATAGACAAAGTAAACCTATAAGCCTTGAAACCTAAGCTTTTAGTTGCTCTAATGTGAATCAGAATGCTGTTGTGTTTTATCTTAATAAGCTCTTTGGTCTTTCGGCTTATTAAAATGAGAAACTACATTAAAATACTCCAGTCATATGCACATCACCGCTTCAATCAGCTTTCGTTGTCATGTTATGCAAATCCTGGTATTTTGTTCATTTTTTCCCCTCCCTGCATAATAGTGAGGTGAGGCAAGGTCAACTTTGACAAAGTGTTCACCTTTACTGTCCTATCAAAACAGAGTCACCTAGAGTTAGATGTGACCCATGGTCATCTAGCAGACGTGAGCAAAATTAGTAAAAAAAAAAAAAAAAANTAATAAAAAAAAAAAAAAAAAGCCAAAGGAATGGTGAAAATCTTAAAATAACCGTAACTCCAATTAGATCCTTACATTTGAGTTTCTATTAATCATTTCATTAGTTTGTAAAAACATTCAATGAATTAAATTAAATTCCAGCTGAAATTTCACTAAATTGAAACAACCTTTAGACTAAAAGTACTAAATTAAATCAACAATACATTTTTTTTCCCAAACAAAAATTTGTTAATTTGAATGAATCTGTTTTGGTCTTGTTGTATGAACTTAAATTCAAATAAATTTCAAATTAAAGGACTAAATGTTTCAAATTTTGCCATCACTCACACACCACTGCAACATATTAGATTAATATGAATTGAGAAATCAAATTTTCCTTGATCTTTTGCAATATAAGAGTCCTTTGTACTATTAAAACATCCTGTAAGTTTCAGAACTCAAAACTTCCTTGTTAGTTCAAACAGCTTTTATTGAAACCAAGCTCCCAAAATGACTAATTTCGGATTTTGTCACATTATGACATCATAGTGCGACTAAAGGCTGGAATACACTATACGATTTTTAAAATCTGAACAGATTTTTAAAACACTAGGCATCATACACTTGCCAACTTTGTAAATGGTTATAGAGAAAAGCTGGGCATCACACACTACCAGACTTTACAATCGTTCGGAACACAAACAGAAACACGCGCCTGGTTGCTAGGAGACGCATGACAGACAGGCGAAACAAATGCAGGAGATTTATGCATGTCGTGCGCGAGCTCGCGGCTCCATCTAGTGGCTGTAAGCGGTATATAATAGTGTCTCAACATGATTACTCGTCAAGCGCCGTGATTCGTGAGCTGAATGAGGTAAGTTTTTCCTTATTACCCGATCTTGTACAGTAGTCAAATTTTTTCTCGATCTTTGTGACTTCGCACCCTTGATTTGCATTGCTTGGGCAGCGTATGACTGTACCGTGTAACGTTACTGAATTTATTAGCAACACATATTGTTCACTGATATGTGTTCTAAAATCGGCTCAAAATATCAAACAGGTTTGATATCCTCCGACTGGATGGAATCAAAATCTGAAGCTAAAAAATCTGAGTCATATGGTTGACCATCATATACTACGCGATTTTCCATGGAATCTGTCGGCTCAAATCTACAGACTGGCTCTGACTTTTGTCAACTAGCGTCAACTTGTTCAGACTGTAAATCGGGGGGGAAATCGGGGCAAAAGTCGTGTAGTGTATTCCAGCCTTAAAGACTGCCTCTGCTTCTTCATCATTGTTTCTTTGGCCCCGCCCACTGGCACTTTAGTGAGATGAGGAGGAGAGAAGAGAGATACAGGATCACTGGACTAAAAATAACATTACCTTCCAAAGGATCCTAATGCTAGGAAAGTGGTAATTTATTTTCAGCTATGTGAATGTCTCAGTAGAGCATTATTTGTTCGGTACATGTCACTGTGGATTCTTTGATAAATCAGTCGCAATTTTGGCGCAGGCTTTGCAAACAGACTTTTACTGTAAGATATGGACCTGACAGTAATGCCACAATATGCTGTTATTTGAATTGTGATTAAAATATAGACAGAAAGCGATCAAAGAATGCTCCCTTAATAATCGCTGGAGCTGTCAATCACACAGCACGAGTTTATCGGTGACTCTCGCCAAAACCCCCACTATAATCAATGACGCTGTCCACACTGCACAATGAATCTCTTATTTACATCATGTTTGCACTGTTAGTTATGATGAAGGCATTCATGAGAGTGCAGAAATAGAGTTGCAATGACGAGATCACTGCATTCATGCACTCAACAGACATGTCTGTCATCAGCTACAATGCTCATCGCTGCAACCTTTCATCTAAATATAATGCTATAATCAACACTTTTCACGATAAGTTAGTATCCACAGCTGTAATAGTAAAAATGTAGTAAACGTTTTCAAGAGAGTTTCACATGTAATGCTTATTTCATATGCAAAGATGTTAGCATATCATAGCAGTGGGCATTTACATTAAAGGATTAGTTCACTTTCAAATAAAATTTCTGATAATTTACTCACCCCCATGTCAAGGGCTTTAAAAGGGCTTAAAACTATACCAGACGAGGAATAAGGGTCTTGTCTAGCGAAACGATCGGTCATTTTCGAAAAAATGTAAATGTAAATGTATATGCTTTACATAAACAAATGATTGCCTTCCAAGTGGTTCCACCAAAACCGCACTTTTGTATTCTTCAAAAAGCTTATGCTGTATGTCCTACGCTTTCCCTATTCTACTTACGGAAAAAATGGAACTGGTGCTGCGTTCGTTCTGTAAGTTGAATAGGGGAAGGCGTAGGACATACAGCATAAGCTTTTTGAAGAATACGAAAGTGCAATTTTGGCAGAACCACTTGGAAGGCGATCATTTGTTTATATAAAGCATATACATTTACATTTTTTTCGAAAATGGCTGATCGTTCGCTAGATAAGACCCTTATTTCTCGTCTGGTATCGTTTAAAGCCCTTTGAAGCTGCACTGAAACTGTAATTTTGACCTTTAACCGTCTGGAGTCCATTGAAGTCCACTATAAGGAGAATAATCCAGGAATGTTTTCATCAAAAACCTTAATTTCTTTTCAACTGAAAAAAGAAGGACATGGACATCTTGGATGACATGGGGGTGAGTAAATTATCAGGAAAATTTTATTTGAAAGTGAACTAATCCTTTAAAGTCTCACAACGGACACGCCCCTTCCAACACAGCGGTCAAATCAATGACAATATTTGATGTAAAAATCATACTAACATTATAAGTGAACCTCAGGAAACATTATAAAATAATAATTTAAAAAATGCTGTTCATAACTCCTTTAATAGAGTAATAAAATAAAAAATGGGTTCACTCAAAAATTAAAGTGATGTCTTAATTTAATCAACTATAGTTGAGCTTCCATTTACCAAATTTGATGTGTTCTATGTATTTGCATTGATCAGTGTTTATACATGAATATATACGTGTAAAATAAATCTGTTCATTATATAAAGCAATGGTGTCTCTTTAGAAGACTTAGATTAAACCGCTCAATTCATGGATTACTTTTACAATCTCTTTATGAAACTTTTGAAGCTTTAAAATGGGGGTTGGGTGGTCTTTCAATGGATGGACAAAATTGATGAGAGTATATTAAAAAAATCTTAATTTGTGTTCGAGTTGAACATAAGTCTTATGGGTTTGGAATGACATTATGGTAATGATGACAGAATTTTCATCTATTGGGTGAACCGATTAAATAAATGGGGCCTGATGCAGAAAATGCAAACAGAATCATGGAATCCAGCCATTAAATCTGAATTTACTGTATAACGTGAAATGTCTGGGAAACTATCGTCAGATACACACAGAAACTCAACAGTCTTCACTACAACCTGCCAGAATAAAAGTTCAGTTTAACTTGAAGAAATTATGACAGAAATATTATTACTAATGACTAGAATATACTTTAAGAAATAAAATATCACACAATATTTGTCCATGTTTTAATTTAGAGTTAACCTCTATTGTGAAACTCTATTGTGCAGCACTTTGTTTTCCCAAACAATTTTTTGACATTCCATTTGATTATAATAAATTTGATTAAATAATAAAACAGGGATTCCAGAAAAATAAAAGTAAGAAATAAAACAAGATTTGGGGGGAAAAAATAAAATGGATTTCACAGGGCCCTAAATAAACTACACTGAATGATGATGTTAGAAACAATAATTAGAAAAAGGAAAAAAAAATAAAAAATGTCTACATCTCTGCACATCCAGTTATTGGAGGGGGGGGGGAATTTTTTTTAATCTAATATAATAGAACCCAGAACTTAGCAAAGTGGTATTACTTAACAAAAAGTTAAGCAGTTAATCTAATCCTGCCTCATGAAAGCCTCTCTGATCCTCAAGGCATCTTCATTTCTGAGATTTACTGTGATAAACAGCACAACTCCCTCAAGGTTTATAGCCCATCTCTGGCTGATTGAAACTGGCTGTAAGGATGGAATGGCCTCTGGTCCCCTTACAGTGCACTTGACCCAAATGCTATCAATCCATGAGATCTGCCCAAAAAAAATTATGAAGGGAAGAGAGAAAATGAGAATGCAGGAGGGATGAGAAAACCAGGTGCAATGAACAGAGATTCTGATGGCAGTGTGGAAACCGCAGATGAAAACAGTAGATAATAGGCCCTTGCTGCATCAGATCTATTTATCATACAAACAGAAAAATATTGTCTATCTGGCCCTCCCATTAAGACTTACAATTACATACTATTTCAATGGTGACTTAGAAGCTAAGCTCTCATACCAGTAATAAAATCTGAGTATCTGTTCCTTTCAGCTCTTTGGCAGAGACTGCACCTTTCCAGCGCTGAGTACTCAACCGCATAATTAAACTAATTATAGTTACACAATTACAGCAATTACCCACTACATTACATTAATCGTTCAACACTACCCCAGTTTAGAGTGTGAAATGCCATTCAGACCAGCAACCCTTGATTACAAAAACTACTCATTCATCCCCAAATAACAGAATGTTCTCAGACAACTTATCAAGAGCAAAAGTGACAACCTATAGTCTTAACCGTGACAAGATTTGGGTGAATTTATAGTTGCATTGAGATGAAAATTCAAAGCATCTTTTTTCTAAATCATGTTACTGATTTTATTGTGAACAATTCATTCATGCATACATTTTATTCTTTAACATTTTTGTCAGCATAATAATATCAGCATTCCTGTGAAACAACAAATGGTAACACTTTATTTTAAGGTGACTTATTACACATTACTACAAGTACTTACTATGTAATAACAGTAAATTATGCATAATTAAGGTAACTAACCCTAAACCAAACCCTAACCGTAACTCTATAGTACATGTAGTTAATTAATATTACACAGTACTTAGTAGAGTAAGTACAATGTAACTATGTCACCTTAAAATAAAGAGAAACCCAACAAATTTCTCCAATCCTTTCATCCATTTTACAATTGACTGCAAGCTCACACTCAGATCTGCCTCCATCCAATCAACAACTAGTGGATTGAAACAAGAACCTCTCTACATTTTTTTTCTTCCTTTTCGATCTGTTTCACTTGGATGTATGTCACAAGCTCTCACTCACATGAGATCACAGCAATAGCAAATAACAATGACCCAATCAACAATGGACAAATTCAAGTTCCGCCCAACATTTTTCCTTGGTTGAGAAGCTGTTTCAACTTCCATTTCATGCTGACTTCAACATGTTGTGATTCAAGAAGCACTATAACAGTTACAACTGTAGTTCACTTAATGAGAAAATCTAGGGAGTGCACAGTGGTTTTAATTGTAACAGCTAGTAAGTTTACATTATTTAATGGCTTAATTAAACTATTGGGGAAAATGTTGTTTAAAATATTAAAGTTTAATGAAATCATGTAGTAATTATAGCATTACCAAGTCATAAAATGTCAATTTGTACCACATTACATAATGTAGCTTCATGAGAATGCTGTAAAAACCATAGATTTTTCTAGATGCACCCTTCACACACCCTAAATGATTTGACTTTATGAGACTGGGCTAAAAGAGTATTAAACAGAGGGATATAAACAGGAAGAGTGATGTCTCTCGGTGGTGACATTGTGTATCATGACTCATGGAATGAAAGGACAGTGGGGTGAGATACAGCTGAGTGTGTACGAATGAGTCTGTGTGTGTGTGTTGGGGGGGGGGTACATCAGGACATGTTCATGGGGCAGAACCCTAATGATGTATTTTGTACTCCCTTAGGTTTCTCTCTCTGTGTTGTGCATATATAAGAGGCAGTTTATGGTGTGAGGCAAAAAGGATGACTAAAGCCTGTCCTGTGTACGATAGCTCTATATTGTCTCCCTCACATAATTTGCTGTGCTTCAGGCCTTTTCCACTACAATATTGTCAATATGGATAATCTAAAGGGTGTTTTCATACTTTGTTAGTTTCCGAGTTCTTATAACAATTGGAATGAACTGACATGTGAATGTGCCAAAGCAAACCATTAAGGTGAACCAAATTGAGACCATCTCAAGAGGTGGTCAGAGTATGTTTTTTTTTTTTTTTTTTTAAGTATGCATACAGTTTTATTTAGTTTGACAAGGATACTGCAGCTCACACACAAAAAAAATTACTTTTCTTTTTAAAGGTGCCCTCGAATGAAAAATTGAATTTATCTTGGCATAGTTAAATAACAAGAGTTCAGTACATGGAAATGACATACAGTGAGTCTCAAACTCCATTGTTTCCTCCTTCTTATATAAATCTCATTTGTTTAAAAGACCTCCGAAGAACAGGCGAATCTCCACATAACACCGACTGTTACGTAACAGTCGGGGTGTACGCCCCCAATATTTGCATATGCCAGCCCATGTTCCTAACATTAAAAATGCATTAGACAAGGGCAGAACGTCTGGATCTGTGCACAGCCGAATTATCAGACTAGGTAAGCAAGCAAGAACAATAGCGAAAAATGGCAGATGGAGCAATAATAACTGACATGATCCATGATATCATGATATTTTTACTGATATTTGTAAACTGTCTTTCTAAATGTTTCGTTAGCATGTACATCAACTGCGTAGGAGACTGGCATGGAAGAGAAGAAATTGTTGAATAAAGTCATTATTTTTGTTTGTTTTTGCGCACAAATAGTATTCTCATCGCTTCATAATTTTTGGGTGAACTAACCCTTTATTAAGTGCTTAATGCCAGTATTGTAGAATCTGAATCAGGGCAGTGTCAGTTGATCTGTTTGCCATAAAGCCGTTGCGATGGCACAATCCTAGTGACTGTATCCTCCAGAATGGCATCTCTGAGGATTCCTTCATACACTTTTCAAACACAACTGATTAATGAAATCTTGGGGTAATCTGCTGGAAAACCGGGCTTTGCTTTTTTTAGGAACAGCTCTGTCCAGTCAGGACCAGCAGCCTTCGCTGCATTTATTTTGCAAAGTCTAGCTTTAACTTGCCCAATACTCAGGGGAGGTATTCTACCATTTGACAGCTTTTGAATAACATCATCTTCAGAGGGAGAAGTGTGGATCACTTGATCCCACACAGAAGCAAAATGCTTAGCCAAGGTATCACACTCACACCACATCTCAAAGACTTCAAAGACCACTATTTTGTCTTAGTACAGCACAATTCTTCCACTTTGTTCTTGTAGTACTGTTTCTTTTAAATTTCTTTGGCACTCATTGATTTTAGATTTCTATTGCAAATTTTATTACCAGAGCAAAATGCATGCTGCCTCTCTTTTATCAGATCTTTAATTTGTATAGTCATCCAAGGCTTGTCATTATTTGTAATAGAAACTTTTCTTTAACGGAACAGTTTTGTCCAAGGTAGACCTGATAGTAGAAGTAGAGGCACTAACCTTAGCCTCAAGGTCAGTAGCCTCGTAAATGTGAGAAAAAAATCAGTAGTATTCATGGGAGGGCCCAATTGCCTATTTGTCTCAGATGCAAGTTTTCTGCAAAAGATTTACCAACATTCAACATGAGCCAACAGGAGGCAAATGCTCAGGTTACTCGTACATGGGAGCAATGTTGGTAAAGATTGAATCAAGTTGACTGGCCTTTCTTGTTGCTCCAGACACTACTTGTTTCAATCTGTGTCTGCTACAGATGGTTTCAGACTTTGTGTCTCCAAGTATGACAATTGCGGCTTGCTGGTAGTTGCATTTAATGTTGCCAAGGCAGCGATCCAAGTATTGTGTAGTAAGCATATCAGGTCGGGCCACTGCCGAAGAACGCGGTAGAATGTACAGCACAGCAACAACAATACAACTTAACCCTCGGGGAAGACGACTGGGTTGTAACCAGACCCATAGAGCTTCATGATCATCTGCTTCTGAGTCAGTTAGTTCTGTGTGATGTTTTAGACATACGGTGCAACTCCTCCACCCCCCTGCCCTCGCGATGCTGCTGAATAACAGCTAAATCATTGTTCATTGGTATACTGTGCAGCCATTTGTGGAGTAGGGAATGCACATTAGAAAGGAGAAACCAGGCATGGATGGCTTTGATTTGCATAGGTTTATACTTCTGTGCAATAAGTTTTCAGGGAAATAGCAACATGCAGATATAAGAAATCTTCGCTCAGTCAGCTGTGTTTCGGTGTCTGCTAAAACTTCACATAAAGTGGGGCGATTAAAAACAATTGTACATACTGGTAGAATAAAGTTCTTCCTTACCCCTATGGTGGGAATTGAGGAAAAAGATTCTTAAAAAAGATTCTAAAAGTTTCAAAGGAAACTACCATCCAGATCCACTACAAACGAGTTGGCCGCATTTCCTAGAATCCAAAATCTCCAAAAGTTGATACCATCCACATATCTTTGCTTCCAAACTGAACATGTTGTCACTCAAAAACGTAGTTTGAATGTCTATTTCCATGCCATACTCAGTTAAAAAGTTAATTAAAAACTCAATTAAAAACTCATATTTTTCTAAATATCTTCTTTTATGTTCCATAAAATAAGGAAAGTCATACACGTTTAAGTGAGCTATTATGTGAAAATATACTTTGTTCAGCTGCATGCTGAAACATCTAAAACATTTTTAATCTCATCAATACCATCAATAATTTAACAGCTCTAATTATACTCAAAAAATGTATATAATATTGAATGTCGATTTAAAGGAGTCTTAGTTTGGTTCTTGAAAAGAGGACTAAATGTAAAAACACCCTATTTTCGATATTGTGCCGGAACCTAATGACAGACCAGAACTAACAATCATGCTGTTCTCCCAAAATCACAACCTCTAGAAACTCAACGATGACAAGTTTTGTCCATGTATTTCCACTCTGTGCTTTTCATTCGAGACTTTCTCAAAGCTCTTCAGTCGAGGTCTGTCTGTCCTGGCATGATTGATCGTTGGCATGACTCTCAGAGAGCTGCTGGACAGGGATGCCTGCAGATGTTCTGTTCTGATTAAGAATCTGAGCTGCAGTAATGAGCACAACAGCCCATGCAGAACTCCTGAGTGCTGTTTCCTGATGGCACCGGACCAACAGGTCTGCTTTATAAGAGGTGAGTTAATCTGGGCATACGGCCCGCCATGGAATATACCTGTCTCATCCTTATTTCCTCTTTCTCTTATCATTTTCAGTTTAAACATCCCAAAGAGTGTGGTAATGAGGTAGTCTTGGCACCAGAGGTACAGTGCCAGCTGGAGGACATGGTGATTGGCATACCGCCATTTTCAAGTACCAACAAAGACATTCCCCCCTTCTCCATCTTCAAAGGCTGCCAGTAAATCAGACATGGGCTCCTGAGAGAGGAAGACTGATAGAGAATAACTCCTGGGTAAGTGACAGCTCTGGCTGAGACGCGGGGTTTTGTCAGTCGGGTTGGTCTCCAACAGGTTTCTGAAAATGTAGATGGAAGATGCAGATTGGACAGTACATCTTAGAAGGGATGATAAGATTTATCTCTCCGTATCAAGACAGGAAGAGACAGAGCAGATCAATAAAGGACAGAGAAAAGGGAATGGGTTGTTTGTTTGTTTTTTCCACTGATGTCATAATTGCAATGTCACACTGCTATTATAATGAAGACGCAGAAAATATGCATGACTGTTATATTATAAACATGCAAAACAGATGATAACACATTTATATGCACAAACACTATTAACTGCTCTGTATTTGACACCTCACAGATTTATGAACCTCCTGTTTGGTGCATATGCGCCGTTGTCTCTATAACAAAATGTTTTACAACTTTTGTGAACCTCTGACACACAGTATGTGTTGTGGCCATATGCTGGGGAGTCTGTCTAATTACATCAGGCGGTAGGGTGCCATCATCCCTACAATGAGCCCTCAAGTACACATTTTACTAAACACTGACTCCACTGGTGAGGCTCCAGAAGGTTCTATGCAGGTTCTGGCTGTGCAGACGTCTGCCGTTCACATCAGCTGCCAGCTGGCTTTCAACAGGTACCACAATAAACTCTCACCATGTCCTACTGACAATTATATACAGGTTTATAGGCAGTTTATTGTAAACTGTTCAGTTTGAGTATGTAGTGAGACATTACACCACCAATGAGAGTCATTAACCGTGATAAATAAAATCTTGATACCACAGACCCCTTTTTGTGTAGTGAATTATTACTTTTGCGTTCTAAGTAAGCAATACAGTACAAGAGGCTGTGCTATATCGTGAATAAGTCACGGCTGAAGGGCGTTGTTAGGCACGACTTATTCACGATACAGCACTAGCCTCAAGTACCTTATTGCTTTTATAAAACGGTTACCACACAATACAAATATTAAAGGCAAAAATATGTAACAATGCAACTTTCATTAAGTAAATTCTTACTAAAAGCCTTCCTTCCTTCCGCCGGAAAAAATAGTCCCTAACTGTGAACAGCAACAGAAGTTACATTATTACGCCATTAGATGGCGGCAAAGACTGTCTTTATGAGTGTGTCAGTCAGTAGTGAAGACTTTTACATTGAAAAGACTGAATTGTTGTGAACACGGAACAAGACGCAACTGACAAATGCTTTGACTAGCGCTATCAGTCACGGGAAAACCCCTTAACTGTTAAAAGGACAAGATAATACATCAGACATTTAAACAGATTTTTTATTATGAACATAGAACTAACCTGAAGGAAAATGCTAAATCTGAATGCAGGTAATAAACTCGCTCACTCAATCTTTTTCTCACAATACTCTTCTACATAATACAGTAAGCTTCAATGAACAATATCAATTGAGAACATAGAGTTTACGTTGCTAAGAGTGGTTGCTAAGGGTGTTGTGTAGTGATACACAGAACCGTTGGGTGAAGCGGTCATAGCAGATTTTTATCGTGAATAAAACACAGCTATTGACCAATCAGAATCAAGGACAGGAATTAACCGTTTTATAACAGTTTACATGCACTACCATTCAAAAAGTCTGAGGTCAGTAAGATTTTTTTGTTAAAGAAATTAATGATTTTAAGCAAGGATGCATTGAACTGATTAAAAGTTACAGTAAATACAAGAATAAATGTTACAAAGATTTCTATTTAAAATAAATGCTGTTCTTTTGAACGTTTTTCGCAGAAGTTGATATACTTTTTTTTCAGGATTTCAAATTTCAAAAGTACATGATTTATTTGAAATAGGAATCTTTTGTATCATCACAAGTCTCTACTGTCAATTTTGATAAATTTAATGCATCCTTGAAAAAAATTTACTTTAAAAAGAAAAGAAAAACTTGCTGACCCCAAACTTTTGAAATGCATTGTATATTTACATCAAAATGAACTTTGTTGAGTTGTAAAAGATGTTTTATTGATGCTGAAACATGTTTAATTAATGTCATTGATACCAATAAATTAACTGCCGTAATAATACTCAAATATTCAATAATCTATTGGAATCAGGTGATGAGAATCGAATTAGTGAGTCTGAAAGTAACATTTTGACAAACAGATTCAAAAGACTCAAGTCACTGGGATGAATTAAATTTCCTACAACTACTCAGATCAATGAACCACAATCAGAGCAATGTCATCCAAATGGGGTACATTTGAAATAGTTTCCAGTCCAGTAAGTCACAAAGAACACCAGAGCAGCATCCAAAAATTGCTCAGCATGACTAGCATCAGAAAGACACTGGGCAAAAATAGCATCCATGGCAGAGTAGCAAGGATGACCCACCAAGAAGAACACGAAAGCTCTCCTCATGTTTGCTAAGAAGAACTTGGATGATCCTCAAGAATTCTGGATCAAGGTTTTATAAATTCATGAATCAAAAGTGGAAATTTGGGCTCATTATGTCTGGCGAAAAACACTGCATTTCATAAGAAGAACCACATTCCTTAACATATTTATACAATTAGAAAAGCCAAAAGATAACAATGGTATAACCATATCTGTTTTTGCTTTTTTGCAGTATAATCGTAATCTTGCATACTTTTTAAAACAGACAGTACGTAAATTGAGATGCAATCTATCTGTGCAAAGCAGAGGAAGAGACATTTAAACAGACATTCGATGGCCATACAATATATATGTCACATATTGGTCGGACAACTACAGTAAACTCTGAAAGTGCATGTCATTATGGCAGGCTCCATGACTACATCTAACATCTGACACACAGTCACATTCTGAAAACCATTGTGATGAGCTACAAAGGCCTCGTCACTCAGAAATCACACCAAAGATCCAGAGCTGCGGCAGCTGCGCAGAGAAAGAGACAAGCGGAGGATGGGTGGAAAACAGCCTTGGGAACATAACTGTCCGCCCATCCAGAGTGACTGAATCCATAACGTGTTGACAGGGTGTATTGCCGCCTGCCACGGCTCAGCTCTGCACGTCTGCCTCATGTTGTCAGGGCAAGAGAGAGGAGAGCGGATCAGCGTGGGACGAGTGTGTCTGCCAGCAGCGCTTTGCCCTGAATCAGTCACTCAGCACTATCTGTCTAAGACCGACATTATCTTGGAGCTGCAGAGTAAAGGGTCAGTGTGACCCCGTGATGAGCTTGGCCTGTACCATTTTGGGTGGTTCTGTTCAATTGAGCTTGGGTACATTCAACTAAAGCCATCTAAACTCAATACATTTAGGGTTTCACAGTAAGCATTTTTCCCCTGGTGCCCTAGTTGGGCAAATACTTGAGATTTTAGCTTGCCCTGCCAACACTTTGACTGGTATACTACAGTTCAAAGGTTTGTGGTTGATAAGAAAATTAGTATGTTATGCTCACCAAGACTACATTTATTTGATCAAAAATACAGTAAAACAGTAAAACGAAAGCTTTACGAATCTTTTGTTTTGAATCAGTGGTTCGGAGCGTGTATCAAACTGCCAGAGTCACGCCCCCCAGTGAACCATTGAAATTTCGAAACACTTATGATGTAAGAAAGCCTCGTGAAGCAGTGTTTTGAAATCGCACATCACTATATTGTTGAATAAAGTCGTTATTTTGTTTTTTGTTTTTCTCGTCTCTTCATAACATTAAGGTTGAAATACTGTAGTCACATGAACTGTTTTAAATATGTCTTTAGTAGCTTTCCGGGCATTGAAAGTGTTAATTGTCTTGCTGGCTATGCAGGCCTCACTGAGCCATCAGATTTCATCAAAAATATCTTAATTTGTGTTCCGAAGATGAACGAAGGTCTTACGAGTGTGGAATGACATGAGGGTGAGTAATTAACGACAAAATTTTAATTTTTGGGTAAACTAACCCTTTAAATTCTTAATAATTTATCTGGCATATTATGCAAAACATTAGCCATTTTTTATAATATTCAACCAAATCCAACTAATTAGTCTACAACCAACACAAGTCACTCACAATTTGGACAAAACCTCATGTTAGCCAGTTAGAAAACCATGTACCATGGTGAGCAGAATTTGCAACAACAAATATACAAAAAATTAAATCGCAGATCAATTTATAAAAACACATGTAAAATAAACTAATGTAAGATGTAGTGTCAATACAACAATGGTCTAATGGGGGTTCAAAAACGGCTCCTTAATATGTTATTTGATATTGTAATGGCGATACATTTTTTATATATTATAATATAATTTATATTAAAATACTTTTGTGTAAAGCAACTGCATTTCATAACAGGATACACTATCAAAACAAGCCAAGAACTGTGTTCCTATATCAGTTTATTGCCATTTTACACAGTGCCTAAATTCACACTGGTCCACTTAGCAGCATGAAATACAAAATTATTATTCTAAATTTTAATAAATAATGCATATGTAGCAAGCAATACAATAATACTTGAAGCGAATGCTGCAGGTTTACACATCTTCAGTTACAGAAGTGAAACACGCAAGACCTGTTGCCGTTAATAGTGACAAAGATTCGATACTTTTCATGATTTGTTAATTGCAGTAACAATAATCGTAATCTTGATCACTTTTTCAAATAATTGTGCACCCTAAGGTAAATTTAATTCACATTTACTTACAGTTTAATTCAGCACTTAATGGACATGAGCATATGTCATCATAATGATGCTTGTGTTGAAGCAACACATTCCTGGCAATTTTAGTGCAATATTTACTGTGATTCAGGAGCAAAAGAAATGAGAAAATGAAGGAAATAGAGACAAACATTGAAGTAAACATTTTCAAGTGTGACCTCTTTGACCCCACTGCTTTTATACCAGCAACATTCACATGGCACAGCATTCATTTAATAACCCAGCCACAGCAAAATTTAGACTGTCCAATTGAGCAGCAGTAAACATCTTAAATAAGACGGCTGCTCGACTTTAAAGTTCCCACACAGCAAAATGAGCCCATTATAATTGCATGTCTTATCTTTGTCAGCTCAGTCTATCTTGTTTTCCTAAATCAACTCCTCTGTTTAACTGGATGTGATGTCTAACCCTCATTAGGTGATTGTAGACGTATAAAGAGCGATCATGTGTCATTATTAGACCAGCTTAAAGAAGTACAGTGACAGATCACGCTGAGCGCAAAGCCTCACACACACATATGAACACAACCAGACCTCCAGCCAAGCCTTTGCTTGTTTTGAAAGACTCATTTCTTGTTAGCACATCTGACATCTTCGCAGTATTGCTTTTTTTTTTTGCCTCTGAACCAAAGGCCAATTTCAAAACTGGTATTTAAGGTTACGGTTACAGACAAACTAACCCTAGATGAGGGCAGAAGGACAGTTTTCCTTCAGTGCATTATTTCTCAACTTCAATAGCCCAATGATAAAAGCTAGGAGTAAAAACGGATGGGCCTGTTCTCGTCTAGCAGTTAAAAAATCCATGTGGGGGAGGGGTGGATACTGCAGGGAAGTGAGCATGCCTTCATCCAAACTGCAGCTCTCGATATCCCATCTGCATCACAATGAGGTTATGGTTCTTCAGCGAACACAATCATCAAACATCTCTCTATTGGTATTCTTCTGCTTGCTTTCACACATTCTTCCAGTAAACACACCAGTCCAAACATGGCAAGAAAAATGATCCCGTTTAGCTGCAAGTTAAGAGGTATCGGGTCAAGGTGGAGTAAATCATCACCTCAAGGAGAACGTAAAAATCAGAATCACCGATGGAAGAGGATGTAGACATGATGATGCTCAGGAATACACAAAGCCTTTCTTACAAAGCAGACCAGCTAAAAGCCCCAAGCCCTCCAAACCTATTTCATTTAGCAAGAATTTTACCTTTTCCCTGATTCAACTTCTGAATCTTCTTCACTACTGCCAGACCCTCCTCTTCCTCATTCCCAGCTGAAGAAGAGAAAGAAAAGACAGGAAAGGAAGGCGTTAAATATACTAATTATTAAGTTCTCATTGCATCAATGGCACATGAAGAATTTAAATCAGCAAATAGTTTTTTTTTTAAAAATCAAACAATATCAAGATAAATGTGTATTCTAAGTTGATTCACCTTTATTTGCTCATGGTAAAATTAAAGGTGCATTCAGTAGATTGGTTCTAATTTAAAAAGGTTTTATACTAAGAAATAAATTGTGTATTTTGTAAAAAATAATGTTTTTTTCTTTTCTATATGAGGGTTGTCCCCTTCAAAATGTATTTGGCCATGTTGAAATGACGTGATCTACGGTACAAACGTCGGAAAGAATCCTCACGCTCATTGGCTGCCCTCTTTGTTGATACACTAGTAGCGTAGTGTTGTTTCGTGACGTGAAACGTGAAAATTAGACAATAGCAGAGACCAGAAATTTTACCAGCAGAGACAATTGGAGAATCAGTACCTGTACTGCCAAAGAAGCAGAAAGACAGAAGACAGAAAGACAGACAAAGACAAAAAAACAAGCGTAAACATTGGTGGCGCGTACACAAGTTGGAAAGATTTGATGATGGAGAAAATCCTGAGAAGTTATGCCCAAGTTGCTTTTTTTGCTGGACATGCATAGGAATTAATTATTGTGTAGATCGTTCCCTAAAACTCGCTAGTATCAGTCTAATTTACATAAAAGTCAGAGATGATTATGCTGATCCACGTGGATAGATGGCAGAGTAGTGTCTAACAGCATTGTGGGTATCGGTACTTAAAGGCCCACTGAAGTGCCTTGGAACGTGCAGCATTATTCACTGTGTTGACGTAATTTCAACTGAAACTGGAAGACAGGGCGTGACATATCAAACAGGTCCTCCCCTTTTTTAAAATAGCCAATAGTGTTTCGTTTGTATCACAGCTTGACCAGAGCCATTGAGCTAGTTAAAATATCAGTTTCCTTCTAATGATGAATAATGACGTTAACGTTACCTGCACAAATACTGAATGCACCTTCAAACAAAATTGTTCAAAAAGTTATTTCAAGAAAAAAAAGACTAATTTTGCATCGAAATTCATTTAGAACATTGATGTTAGATGGCACACCATCAGAAAATAATGTGTGAAAATGTACCTTATCTATGGTAGCATATTAGCACTGAAAGGGTCCATAATAGTATGTTAAGGGACTAATATTTGCATCCTTTTGGAGTAGATGTTGTCCAGAAATATACCTTTTGAGGGTATTGCCCTAATGACAATCAATTTACCATAACTGCACATGCTTTTCTGGCAGTTTACCTACAAAAAGACATAATTTACCTCAGGCTCACACTTCAACCATGGAGCTCAGAGCAATTATGCAACAGTTTTCTTATGAGCTTTCACCAATATTTTCAAAAAAGCCAGTACATATAAAAACTTCTGCCAAAGTCAAGTCCTGTTCCTGCATATACAGTACCCGAAGAACCCTGTCCTGCATTTGAATGAACATGTGAGGAGAGGTACTCTTGCATAAGCCCTTCTTATTGCCTTTAATGTGTCACTATAGTCCAGGAAAAAAGCTCTTATTGATAATGCAGACTGACAAGGAGGAATAAGAAGAGAAAATTGTTGAAACAGGAAGACAAGAAATAAGAAGAAGGTGGGTTGGAGCTTCTTCAGCACCAGTCATACTAATAACATTATACATGGTATGAACAATATTTAAAAGTATCACAAGTAGCAGGAAACCAATTAAGAGGTTGCATAACCACATGAACTGATCTGTCAAGACACCAGTGGAATACTGATCTGATATGAAATCAGGTGTAAGATGATACTATACCAATGATCACATGCATGTCCAGGCTGACCAGATGTCTGGAAATCTCATATCCCATTCCTCTGGTTCCCCCTGTAACTATGGCAACCTTTCCATTCTGCTTTGGCAAATCTGAGCAAGACAGTAAGCAAGAAAATTTAGAAAAACATTTTAATGCATAATATTTCAAAAACGAGGGGGCGGGGGACTAACTAAAAACACAGACTAACTTTGTTTGGGACATATTCTGAAATCCCTCTGTGAGTGTTCTTGGATGTGCAGTGGCCTCAGGGATCATTACATGTAGAAACTGCATGACCTGATTTTGTGATAAGCCTACTAATGATGCCATTCCTTCACTCTTTTGCTTAATGAGCATTATTTGTTAAGACTAGTAACTAATATTGATTAACAAGTGCACTTGTCCAATACTGATGTTTTACTGGACAATCAGTCAAGATTATTAAGCAGTGTTGTTACTTTTGGTTACCATTTCCATGTTAAAATGTCCAGTTTAATCAAATAATATTAAAGGTGGTACAGAGGATGTTTTGTTTTATACATTTTTGCAATATTACTTGAAACTGTCTTTACTAACTGATAAATGACTATTTATTAGGTGCACTGAAAGGAATAATATTAATATACATCATCTGTGCACGAGGTAGGGCCTTAAAAACATCAGCCAATCGTTTACGCGATCATCGCGTAAACGATTGGCCCTCTGGCTTGTCAATCACTGCCATGACGTTCCTTGTGAGAGACGTGCGCGCTCCAATAACTTTCCACACTTCTAAGGCGCCGCATGCAATGTTTTTGTCAGGAGACAGGAGTAACAACTGCAGATTATGAGTTACCTGCGGTGAGTCCGACATAATCAATCCACTAAGTGTGTGCGCGGCTTTAAGTCGCGCACACACTTAACGATTGTAAGGCCGATTATGAATGTAAATTGATACTTATGACTGATCGCGCTCAAACGCGTCCAGTCAGAGCCAGTTGCGTTCAGTCTGCGATTACAGTCGGTGTTCAAATTCCATGTGAAAGTATATAAATCTGCTTCAGGAGCAGGAAACAATCGCTGTATGTTGAGCATAGTCTTAGAATGTTTTAGCTAGTCGTTAAATGTGTGCCCGGCTTAATAACACAGCGAATGCCGGTGGTAAACACTCGTGTTCCAATACTCGTGCACGAGTTTTGGGAGGCGTTCACTGGAAATGGAGGGGGGTTGTTCTTACGCATGCGCTCATTTCAAAAACTCAGTCGACGAAAAGATCCTCTGTACCACCTTTAAGTTAATTATGCATTAACCGTACGGTTTATATTTTATTGCCATCACACAAAATAGTCAAAGAAAGCAAACAAGTCTTAAAAATCAGTATTCCTTAATCATCCTTTTTTGTAGCTAATCCCGTGGGCTTCAAAAGCTTTAAATATTTCTGAATCAAAAGACCATTGTGAGGAAGGATTTGGTTCTAATCCTTGTGCTTTGCACTGGGGCATGGTTGCCCTTTAACGGTGATTTAATTTTAAGTAAAGAGCTGTCTAAAATTACAACCATGCAATCTTAAATAGAAACTTGTGATTACTTTGTGATAATGATGAAAAGCCATCATTGAATATCTGGCAGCACTTGAATGAATTAAATAATACATAATTTTTATTTTTTATAAAACAGGCATAAGTATGTACACTATAAAGCCAGAGTTTAAGCGAGAGGCCGATGAGACACTGGGGGTCTGTAGCAGGTAAGATTGTCTTTTTAGATAAGTTATTTAAAAAAAAAAAAAACATTACATTTCTATTTAAATGAACATTAACTAATGAGCCTTATTACATAATCACATTTAATGAAAGGTATTATGGTGTCCTATATATATATGTGTGTGTGCTTTAAAATAAATAGGTCAAAGGTTACAGTAGTTTATGTTTATTATATCAAATGAGAAACAGGTTTAAGCAACAGGTTAAACGCAAGTTAGCAGCCATATACAAAAGTCATATACAAACTGTCTCAGTGGTATAAAGTATAAGAAAAAGTTAAAGTAGTCCACTCAACAACATAAAAAACGTGCAGTCTTCATTGTTTTAGACAGAATAACAGTCTCAGTCACCATCCACATTCATTACGCCTTTTCTTCCATACAACTAAAGTGAATAGTGAGTGACTGATGCTGTCATTCTGTCGTACAACTCATTTTGTTTTTTTATTGGAAAACAGAAAATCATACTGGTTTAACCTAACCCTAACATGAAAATTTGTTTTTGGGTGAACTGTCCCTTTAAGCGCAGTTCCCATATATCATTCCAAAACTACACATGACAGCATACAACTGCTGAATAAATGTTTGACAGCTGTTAAGACACATAAAATATCTACCCGTTAGAGCACTACAAATCCGTAACGATAAAAACGTCTGACCTGGCAGAGTGAACGATCTGTTGAAAAGCTGGTATAGGACAACTTTGACGCCGTCTAAGTAGAGCCTGATGAAGCCGAGGATACAAGACAAAAACCACCACATGTTTGAAGATGACAGCGAGTGTCTCAGTATTTACGCTCCGTGCTGAAGTACAGTAGGAACGGATCAGCTGTTCTTACGATAGTTCCGCTGTCTACGACAATCACTGTAGACACCCAATAGAGTCTGGATTCCGATTCACTACAGGGATTAACCACTGGCTGGAAAGAAAAAGGAGGGGGAAAATTACAGAAAAAGAAACGCAGCTAGTGAAGATCAGAAAGACATAGCAGGATAAAGATTTGAAAGTTTGGTTTGAACAATCATTTAAGACATTTAAATAGTCCTGTCCAATCAAGAGATACCTTGAATAAAAAGAGATTTTTTTTTTTTTACTAGCCAGTGCAGACCTAATAACTAGAGAGCTGGCCAATATAATGCACATAGCTGTAGCCTGTAATAAAATTTAATGAGGGCAAATAAGATTAAATAATTGTTGAATTTAATTGACCATATATTTTAAATTTTATGGACGTCTATATTTATACAGTCCCATAATGATAATGGGGGCTTTAAAACTGCAGTGAGCTAATGCTTTAAAAAAAAAAAAAAAAGGGGGGAAAAACAATGGGAAAAGAGCAGGGTGTTAATACGTGTTTAAAGTTCACCCAAAAATGAAAATAATGTCATTAATTACTAACCCTCATGTCGTTCTACACCCGTAAGACCTTCGTTCATCTTCGGAACACAAATTAAGATATTGTTGATTAAATCCGATGGCTCAGCGAGGCCTGCATAGCCAGCAATGGTACTTCCTCTCTCAAGATCATAAAGGTACTAAAAACATATTTAAATTAGTTCAAGTGAGTTCAGTGGTTCTACCTTAATATTATAAAGCGACGAGACTATTTTTTGTATGCCAAAAAAAAAAAAAAATACTTTTTAACAATATCTAGTGATGGCCGATTTCAAAACACTGCTTCAGAGCGTTATGAATCTTTTAAGTCGAATCGGTGATTTGGATCGCATATCAAACCGGCAAACTGCTGAAATCACGTGACTTTGGCGCTCCGATCCACTGATTTGATTCGTAAAGCTCCGAAGCTTTATGAAGCAGTGTTATGAAATCGGCCATCACTAGATATTGTTAAAAAGTCGGTATTTAGTTTTTTCGGCGCACAAAAAATATTCTCATTGCTTTATAATATTAAGGTAGAACCAATGTACTCACATGAACTAATTTAAATATGTTTTTATAGCTTTATGGATCTTGAGAGAGAAAGTACCATTGCTGGCTATGCAGGCCTCGCTGAGCCATCGGATTTAATCAAAAATATCTTAATTTGTGTTCCGAAGATGAACGAAGGCCTTACGGGTGTGGAACGACATGAGGGTGAGTAATAAATGACAGAATTTTCATTTTTGGGTGAACTAATCCTTTAACATATAACTTTATGAACACGGTGCAAGAAACTGAAAAAGCAGACAAGGCACAGCGGTCAAGACATCTATTTAGAGCATTATGTTTAGATCAACCTTTTCTCTTATTTATCACCACTAGGCTATAGCGAACGATGGGCCAGACTTAAAGGATTAGTCCACTTTTAAATACACTTTTCCTGATAAATTTACTCACCCCCATGTCATCCAAGATGTTCATGTCTTTCTTTCGTCAGTCAAGGTTTTTGATGAAAACATTCCAGGATTTTTCTCCTTATAGTGGATTTCAATGGCTACCAACAGGTTGAAGGTCAAAATTACAGTTTCAGTGCAGCTTCAAGGGCTTTAAACGATACCAGATGAGTAATAAGGGTCTTGTCTAGAGAAACGATCGGTCATTTAAAAAAAAAAAAATACAACCGTTTATGCTTTATAAACAAAATATCGCCTTGAACGTACTTTCCGCTTCCGCATTCTTCATAACGCTTACGCTGAATTCTACTTACGGAAAAAACAAAACTGGCGCCGCGTTCGTTCCGTAAGTAGAATAGGGAAGGCGTAGGACATTCAGCGTAAGCGTTATGAAGAATGCGGAAGCGGAAAGTACGTTCAAGCCGATATTTTGTTTATAAAGCATAAACGGTTGTATTTTTTTTTTTTTAAATGACCAATCGTTTCGCTAGATAAGACCCTTATTACTCATCTGGTATCGTTTAAAGCCCTTGAAGCTGCACTGAAACTGTAATTTTGACCTTCAATCTGTTGGTATCCATTGAAGTCCACTATAAGGAGAAAAATCCTGGAATGTTTTCCTCAAAAAATTTTCATTTCTTTTCGACTGATGAAAGAAAGACATGAACATCTTGGATGACATGGGGGTGAGTAAATTTATCAGTAAAAGTGTATTTAAAAGTGGACTAATCCTTTAATATTAAAATCTATATTATTTGACGCAATGGCGGTGCTATAGTTCCGGCAGAAATTTGCATAGCACCAGCAAAAGACAACCTGCTGAAGTTCACGCTGAGCATCATAATGGGGAAGAAAGGTGATTTAGTGTCTTTGAATGTGTCATGGTTGTTGGTGCCAGACGGGCTGGTCTGAGTATTTCAGAAACTGCTGATCTAGGGAGATTTTCACGCACAACCATCTCTAGGGTTCACAGAGAATAGTCTGAAAAATAGAAAATATCCAGAGAGCGGCAGTTCTGAGGGCGAAAATGTCTTGATGTCAGAGGAGAATGGCCATACTGGTTTGAGCTGATAGAAAGGCAACAGTAACTTAAATAACCACTCGTTACAATCGAGATGTCAGGAAGAGCATCTCTGAAAGCACAAAATGTCGAACCTTGAAGCAGATGGGCTACAGCAGCAGAAGATCACACCGGGTGCCACTCCTGTCCGCTAGACAGGAAACTGAGGCTACAATTCACACGGGCTCAACAAAATTGAACAACAGAAGATTGAAAAAGCATTGCCTCGATTTCTGCTGTGACATCCAGATGGTAGGGTCAGAATTTGGCATAAACAACATGAAAGCATGGATACATCCTGCCTTGTATTAGCGATTCAGGCTGGCGGTGGTGGTGTAGTGGGGGATATTTTCTTGGCACACTTCGGCCCCTTATTACCAATTGAGCTTTGTTTAAACACCACAGCATACTAATGCTGACCATGTCCTAGGGCTGGGCGATATATCGCATGCGATTGTCACGTGCATTTCGCCAGCTAAATTGCCATCACCTGCTTTCAAATGGAGCGGCATTTAATAGACAGAACCGTAGATCACTGACAAGCCACGCAATATCGCGTTCATATCGCAGATGAATCGCCTTCGATAATGAACGCGATATTGCGTGGCTTGTCAGTGTACTACGGCTCTGTCTATTAAATGCCGCTCCATTTGAAAGCAGGTGATGGCGATTTAGCGGTAATCAGGGAACCGGCTTTACTGGCGAAATGCGCGTGACAATCGCATGCGATATATCGCCCAGCCCTACCATGTCCATCCCTTTATGACCACAGTATACACATCTTCTAATGGTTACTTCCAGCAGGATAATGTGCCGTGTCACAAAGCTCAAACCATCTCAAACTGGTTTCTTGAACATGACAATGAGTTCAGTATACTCAAATGGCCTCCACAGTCACCAGATCTCAATCCAATAGAGCATATTTGTAATGTGGTGGAATGGGAGATTCCCATTATGGATGTGCAGCTGAGAAATGTGCAGCAACTGTGGGATGCTATCATGTCAATATGGACCAAAATCTCTGAGGAATGTTTCCAGCACCTTGTTGAATCTATGCCACGAAGAATTAAGGCAGTTCTGAAGGCAAAATTGGGTCCAACCCACTACTAGCAAGGTGTACCTAATAAAGTGGCCAGTGAGTGTATATATATATATATATGTGTGTGTGTGTGTGTGTGTGTGCTTGTTTTTGTGATTTATGAGGACAAAAATTTGTATAATGACATGTATTACACTGGTATTATGATGTAAACATGAAATATGAGGACATTTCATGAGTCCTCATATTTAAAATAGTTCTAAAAACATACTAAACAATGTTTCATTAAAAATGTAAAAATGCGGAAAGTTTTCTGTGATGGGTAGGTTTAGGAGTAGGGGTAGTGTAGGGGATAGAACAGGGGTAGGCAAGTTCGGTCCTAGAGAGCCGCTGTCCTGCAGAGTTTATCTCCAACCTTAATCAAACACACCTGAACAAGCTAATTAAGCTCTTCAGGATTACTAAGGCTAAAGGCAGGTGAAGGTGTTTTTTCAGGGTTGGAGCTAAACTCTGCAGGACAGCGGCTCTCTAGGACCGAACTTGCCTACCCCTGGGATAGAATGTACAGTTTGTAGAGTATAAAAACCATTACTCCTATGGAATGTCCTCACTAAGATAGCAAAACAAACCTGTGTGTGTGTGTGTGTGTGTGTGCGCACGTTTTTGTGACATATCAGGACACAAATGTGTATAATGACATGGGTATGACATAGGTATTTCAAAAAGAGGTGACTTATGAGGACATTACCCATGTCCCCACTTTTCAAAAGGCTTATAANGTAGGGTCAGAATTTGGCATAAACAACATGAAAGCATGGATACATCCTGCCTTGTATTAGCGATTCAGGCTGGCGGTGGTGGTGTAGTGGGGGATATTTTCTTGGCACACTTCGGCCCCTTATTACCAATTGAGCTTTGTTTAAACACCACAGCATACTAATGCTGACCATGTCCTAGGGCTGGGCGATATATCGCATGCGATTGTCACGTGCATTTCGCCAGTAAAGCCGGTTCCCTGATTACCGCTAAATCGCCATCACCTGCTTTCAAATGGAGCGGCATTTAATAGACAGAGCCGTAGTTCACTGACAAGCCACGCAATATGCGTGACAATCGCATGCGATATATCGCCCAGC
Organism: Anabarilius grahami; assembly: GCA_003731715.1. Lineage (NCBI taxonomy): Eukaryota > Metazoa > Chordata > Actinopteri > Cypriniformes > Xenocyprididae > Anabarilius > Anabarilius grahami. Next base: position 4,546,329 of record RJVU01049572.1, read on the forward strand.
CCTACCATGTCCATCCCTTTATGACCACAGTATACACATCTTCTAATGTGTAATTCACGTTTTTGTGACATATCAGGACACAAATGTGTATAATGACATGGGTATGACATAGGTATTTCAAAAAGAGGTGACTTATAAGGACATTACCCATGTCCCCACTTTTCAAAAGGCTTATAAATCAAACAGAATGAGTTTTTGTGAGAAAGTAAAAATGTGCACAGTTTCCTGTGATGGGTAGGTTTAGGGGTAGGAGTAGTGTAGGGGGATTGAAAATACGGTTTGTACAGTATAAAATCCATTACGCCTATGGAATGTCCCCACAATTCACAAAAACAAACGTGTGTGTGTGTGTAAAGAAAAGAAAAGAAAAGAAAAGAAAAGAAAAGAAAAGAAAAGAAAAGAAAAGAAAAGAAAAGAAAAGAAAAGAAAAGAAAGAAATTGTCGGATGTTCTTGCTTCCATCAAATTATACAACATTTGGTTTTGGAACATTTTCAAATCTTGCTGGATAACATGGATCATCAGGTTTTACTTGTGGAGTTGCCAGCTCACCAGCTTAAGTTCTGCTGTCATTACAGCAAAAGGAGGACACAATAATCCTAAAACATTATGAAATTCATGTGAATTGTTCAATTGAACTTTTCACTGAAAATGTTATGTGAATCGTATAATTTGTCATGAAAATCTGTTAGAAAAAAAAATTGAAGCATTTCCCCAAGTGGTCTCAGACTTCTGGGCCCCATATTGTATATTTTGTAATGTAGACTGACCAACCAATTCATCAAAAGCCCTACATCATTTTGACTGCAAACTATTTACTAATAGACCATAAACATTATTTATTTATTTCATTTTTTTTTTTTTTGGCATTTACTGTATGATGAAATGAAGAATCTCTGTTTCACTCTATACATTCTCGGCACATGCAGGTTTTTCCTGTTGGGAGCAAACAGGCATTTATGTAGCCTACTGTCATACAAGGTGGATGTGTGCCATGAAAACGCCTCAGGAGACAGGAACACAAACCTGGGGCTCAGCTTTGGTGCAGTGACAGCAGGTTGTGGAGAATCCTTGATGTTTGACTAGTACTATGTAAACAGACATTTTCTACTGGAAGTGCTCTCAAGCCTTATAAGAAGGGATTTTGTCTGAGAAAAAGTGTCTGGATGTCTCAAATCATGGAAACTGAGCACCAGCGAATACTTTCTTTGAGGATTTTTGTTTATAATTTAAGCATTGACCTGTTACTGAATTTTTATGATGAATGAGAATTCATCAAAAAAAAAAAAAAAGAAAAAAGGAAAATGCTGGACATGGGTCAGATGGACAACAGGCATGCTCATGTGTGGCAAAATGACATCTTGCTTTTCAATACCAGCACTGAAGATTTGTCCTCGCTGGTTAAATCAATACTGATCAAAAGTGAAAACTTCTAATAATGTCAGTGTGACTTGAGGATCTCCTATCTTGTCTCCCTCTCTCCATGTCTTCATCTCTTTCAGCAGACATGTTGCGTTATCCATTCAGGGCCAGGGAGGGTGCTTCCCCCTGAGCATGTTCTAACACTGACCTGAATCCCTACTCACAGTCGTTTCTTTCCAGAAGTGCTAAGCCTCCAGAAAAACATCCACTCGCGCATAAACTCAATCTCGCAGTCCTTCTTTTCCACTTACTCTGGATGCTGTATAGCAAAACAGCTGTTGTATTTCTCCCTTCAGAGTTTGTTAGTATCTACTGACTCCTTGTCAGAATGCATTCAGGACAACAGCACTTTTAACCTGGGAGCTCCAACCCTCCCCCATCTCTCACTCTACCTCTTCTTATTTTCTCTTTATCTCCAGTTCCACTGTTCCAAGAACAGTTGTGTAATTTGTTACATATGCACACATGGAGTATAGTTGGCATTCAGAGCATGAGGGAGCTTAGAGGGATAATTCACCCAAAAATGAAAATAGATCTTTGTTCATCTTTGAAATACAAATGAAGATATTTTAAATGAAACCTGAGAGGTTTCTGTCCCTTTATTGAAAGTCCAAGCAACCAAAAAGGTCATAAAGCATCATATAAGTAATCTGCATGAATCGAGCAGTTTAATCCAAGTCTTGTGAAGAGATACAATCGAATTATATATGATGAACAGATTTACTTTTATGTAAACGAATATCAACACACATACATATTAAACATGGTAAACATGAAAACTGAAATGAGCACATTTGAGTTTATGTTTACTGTGATTTGCTCTATGTATGTGTGTTTATATGCACAGTCATAAAATCACATAAATGAAATTTGTTCATCATGCTATCATCTCTCTTCACAAGACTTGGAATAAACCACTCATTCATTAATGTGGATTTGGTTTCCAACACCTTTGTGACCTTTCTGGATCTTTTAAGTTTTGGTTACCTGACTTTTAATCGACGGACAGAAACGTCTCAGGTTTCTCTCTTTTTTTTTTTCTTGTTTCGAAGATTAACCTAAGATTAAATCTTATGGGTTTGGAACAATATTAGAGTGAGTGATGACAGAGTTTTATTTTTTTTGGGTGAACTATCTCTATAACCCATATTTTGAATTATATTGGGGACAACAAAATAGGACCATGCTTTATTTTTGCTTACATTACTAATGTAATTACGACTTGATACATATCACCTCTCAGCTTTAAACTGCTAAATTTATTATTATATGTTTTATTTTTCTGTTTTCCATATTTATTTATACTGTGTGATATGGCATATTTGACAGCAGCAATGTGTAAATGTGGTCATTTTGTAACGAATTGTGAATGTCAGTGTAAATGACTTTCATCTATTGTCTCTCTCTTGCACACATTTATTACACATCACCTAAATACATCTCTTACATTATTTTTACTATTCTTATTTTTTATTCAAGTCTAATGATTTTATATTCAGCTGAACAGCCTCAACATCTTGAGACATCTACAACAAAAACAATGAAATCTGGGTTAACTACAACTAATCTGCCCTCTATTTGTCCTTCAGATAGGAAATGTAGGCGACTCTTTGAGTTCCGTCGGTAGCAGTTCACCTCAGTGCCATTGATCTGGGTCTAGCGGTTCTTTCTCGAGCTCACTTGCAGTAGGTGGCCTCGGTTCGAGGGCAATTTGGCAGTTGGACGCGCTCATGATGCGCTATGGTGACTGTGCTGACACTTGAGATTCTTCTCACGTTCAGAGTGGAGTATTTAATCGGTGAGTCACTATATGCGCGTGGTGTGAAATTGTAGCCGGTTTACAAAAGAAGAAATAGATAAATCTATATACTCTAAGCAGTGGAAAAGATAACGCATTAAAGCATTGCAGAAATATGCACGCTGCTTATAAGCTATACATTTGTGACTAAACGATTAAATATAAAGACACCTGAAGCTGTAGCATTGAATCTCTGCATAACGAACGGATGAAGGAACGAACCAAATTCCAAACGCTCTCGCATCGCAAGCGCACAACAGGCGTACCACAGGTTTATATGGCAAGCCGATTTTACATTTATTTTGTAAACCCAAATAGTCTATTTTAATGTTTCTAACTATTCAGCAGATGGTACATACTATAGGTATATATTGTTACTAGAGACAGGCAGTGTTTCATAAATAGGTTCCAATAAATAAATCTCTAGTAGGTATAGCTGAAATAGATACAAGTGACTATAGCGATAGTTAGGCCAATAGGTAGGCTACTAGAAAAAATGAGTAGTTACTTGTCAAACTGGAATAGATAGCAGCAACAACTGAAATTCATTCTATTCTGTGAATAGTTCACACACAAACACACACACAATGTTGCCAATAGACATGTTGCTATTATGTTATGGAATAAGCTATCATGTAAAGAATAGGCTATGTAATGACTATTTGACTAGATAGCCATATAGTGATTATTGGAATAAATATTAGTATCTATTGAATGTTATGAATGAAATAAAATAAATTTGTTAATATTGATTACCCAGACAAATATAGTAGATCAGTGGTTCCCAAACTTTTAAGAGTGGCGCACCCCCTGAGGAGTGTAAATTTTCCATTAAGGGACAATATTTGCCCCCTAAATTGACTTTCTAGTGCATTTTTTTAATCTTTATGAATACCTTTACAACATTAATAATGTTTTAAATAAATAAATAAAAAATGTTCAATAGAGAAATTTGCAATGCTAAAAACGTGAAAAGTGATTATTTTAAATACTAAAACCACCAGTAGATTGCGGTAAGTAATTGTCTTAATGCGTGAGACATCAAGTCATTCGTTCAACGAAGCAAGTGGCTGTATTTATGAATGAATCATTGAATCATGACTTTCACGAACAATTCGTTCAAAGCCGCAGATTCGTTCTCGAAACACCGTATTGTAATTCTGCTGTTGCATCACTTAATATTTCCCTTTGTTGAACTGTTGTGTGGATATTTGGATTTATATTCTTGCTCGTGTAATATTATCAACATTAAAAACAAGAACTCAAAAAAGTTAGGCTATGTTTTGTATCAAGAGTTTGAATCTAAATTGATCTTTATGCACCTTTTGTGCCAGGCTATTTGTTCTTCATGCTAGTAAGTGCTAAATCTGCAGGTACATTTGTCTAGAACGGCAATAATGACTCTGCACGCAACCTATATGCACCCATATGTGCGCTGCTTATGTGGAAATGGACGCTGTCAGATTTGACGCCAAAAGATGTGGTATTTTGATTGGATTGTGTCTGTTAGAAAATACATGATTGGTTTTAATGTTATATTAAGGTAGGGAAGAATTAAATGAACGGCAAAATTTGGCATTTTGTTCGCGTACCCCCTTTGTCACCTAGTAGATTAACAAAAATAGATACTATTTAATTTAAAGGAATAAATGCTAAATAGGCTTGCCATGGTATTCCATAAACTTCCAGTGCGATTAACTGGTGTAAGAAATTTGCTTTAGTGTATCTGGAATCTATGACAGATGAAGGGAGAGACAGGCTATAAACTGTATAAACACTAAGCAGAAGGCACTCGACAGATGTCATGCTTAAAAACAATCGAGAGCCCTTGATATCATATCTGTGCCAACTTTTATTGGTATTTTTCGCTCACAGCGCAGCAGTAGGATATCTGGTCTCTGTCTATTTGGGGAAGAAAACTGAATTCATGAAAGGCGATTTAGTCTTTTGCATATTTACTACTAACTGAGAAAAGTTATTTTATCATGAATGGCAGCTAAGTCAACTGAATTCAATTTAAACGATGGATTGAATAAGATGTGGTTCCTTCTTGATTCCCTGATTTCAGATTAGTTTTAAAGCTTAAAATTGGACATGTGAAATTAGTTGAATTGTTGCGTCCACATTAACAGGTGGAAGGAAAGCAGGTCTTTGCAGTGGTTACCGACAGCCAGTGAAGCGCAACACGTTAGTGGAAAAGGACACCTCAGTCTATGTCTGTAGCGTATATTAAAATAATATCTACCGAATCACTGCTGTCCACTCCTAAATCACATTCCTGGAGTTAAACGTGTTAGTCACAGGGCACTTACCAGAGTCACCCTTTGCTCCCTTGTTGATCAGTGCCAATGCTGGGACACCCGGTGCATGTCCTTAAAGACGCATCCAATAATGTCAATCAAATTCCGTGATCACAATCCACATCTCGACATATATACCATAATATCACGTACAAAATGAGCAGGATCGCAAAAATAAACAGTGCAACCAGTATTGCTTTGGTGACTGGGGATATTAAAGACTGCATGATACCGGCGAGCTGGAGAAAAGCACCGTGAGCGCAATGAAGATGGATACACGTTCAGGCGCCAGCAGCGTCCGATCCGGTCCGTATCTGCATTGGTGCGTGCCGAGTGGGGAACCTAGAGTGAAACGCGTGGCTCTTCAAAAACATGACACGCGAAAGAGCGCTGCCTCATCCATTGGTGATCTCTCACACCATTTGCGCAAGGGGGCACAATACTCCGAGGTCCCTTCAGGATACCCATCATCCAATAGTGCTGCTTGCTCAAAATATAGACTATATAATTAAATCAAATATTAAATGTATTAAAAAAAATCATCATTTCAATTTATATATAGGCATATGTAAACAATCCTCTATCAAATTCATATTTTTATAGCCTATTTAGTCGGTTGCGTTGCAAAAAGTGTTTTCAAAAGCAAATCTTAGGTTTTGAAAAAATCTGATGCTCTAAGGGTTTTTGTCCTACAAATGAGGTGTCCTTGAAATGTATTGTCACCAAGCCATAGACAAAGACGATATCACATGGTCTGTTTTTTTATTTTAACTTTATTCCCAACTGCACTACTGAGGTTTTGTATCTGATAAGGGTGATTCTCAGAGGATGAAATATTTGTCATTGTACTTAATTCATGCTGTAGATCTGCCTGCGCTTTTGTTGTTGCAGCGCCTTCGTTTAACACTAGATGGCGTAAGCAGTCTATTTTCTCATGCTGAAAATGAATTAAATTGGAAGCACACCCAAACTGAGGCACGTGCACGTCCAATGATTTTTGAGCAATAAATAAAACTTCAAATGGGGCGGTAGCCTGTTAGCTAGCCTATTGTAGGTAAACATGCTTGTGTTCAATTCTGTGGCAGAAACCATAAATTTGTAACAATTTCGCAAATTGTTTTACAAATTGTTTTTTTACCCCAAGTTTTTATTCATTTGTAATGTGGCTTGCTTATAAAAACAACAATATCCCAGGCCCCTAGGCATATGCGAAACAAAAATTCTATATTCCAAATGTTCCATAATAAAGACTGTTTCTGGCCGTAATACTTTGTACAAAAGCCAGCACTCACGCGCTCAAAACAGCTCAGGTAGGGCGTGTCGAGGCGCGTCTTCTTCCTGCACTCTGTTTTGAATCATCACTCTAATTAGACTACATAGACAGCTGCACTGTAGAATAGCAATTGGTTTACGCTTGGATCACTCAGAGGGGTGGGTAACTTGTTACTCCTCAACTTTCCTTTCCAGAACTTGTAGGTTTCCAGGCTTGTAAAGCGGTCGTGTGTTTGAGATTTAAAAAACATTGTACGAGGTTCCTTTTAATCTTAGGCTAAATCTTTTCACAGCAACATGACTTCATACACGTGGATTTTACTTATTCTGGCAAGTCTTGCGGCAACAAGAGCACAAGGTATGGTTTCCTATCTAAACTGTTGACATTTTGTTTTGGTAACAGCGCTCGTAACATTTCTTGCACTGGGACGCAGGCTATATCATCCCTAAAATAACAACGGGAACAGAGTCGTCACTTTTTGCTTCTGCTTAGACGTCCTGCTGAATATAAACGACGACGTCGCTCGTTTAAATCTTTCTTAAATTGAAGTTGAAGCAAAGTAGAGTTAAAAGTAGTTGTCTACGCAGTTATTTACGCTGATGCCATACGATAATGTTTTTGAAGTGCCAAGAACTTGGTACATGGTGAATTTTTCCTACATACAAGTAGCATGACTCACCAGCTTATGGGAAAAATGGCAAGAGGACGAAGCTAGCCTACTAAGATCACATAATACTTTTAAAAGTACTTACAAAAGCTAAAATTACAGAAGCTGAGATTGGTCTTCCCAATTTTAATTCCTTATTCCCAACTTATGCGGCAAACACAATAGAAAAACAGAGTTTACATGTTAATTTGAATAGTATGGCTGTAATTGTTCCTCATAGAGCAGCAGCAAAAGAAATAACTCAATTATAACAAAAAATAATAAAACAAACCTTATGGACAGTACACTGTAATGTAATTTAAGACTTCTGTAAATCTTAAATTAACAGGGCGTGATACTGGCAGATTCATAGGTGCCATGTAATGCCGTTTAATGTTTTTTTGCAGGCTTATGAATGGCAATAATTGTATTCTTGACATTGCTAATGATATAATATGAAAAGAACCACTTAAAACAACTCTATTTTTTGGTGTCTTTCCTATAGCTGCAAGCGAGTAGCAACTCATAACATCCCCTGGTAGTTAGACTTTGAAGGTCACTGAAAAAAAAAACTCTTCAACCACAGCAAATTTTGCTCTGAACTACATTTTCAGCAGTCAAGTTGCCTTGAACACGGTGTTCTAAGTATACTTGATCCCATGATGTTGACCCACACTTCCTGTGGTGTTGTTGCTTCATTGAGCCCATTAATCCACAGGCACGCTCGTTTGTTCTAGATGGTGCACTGACAGTTTTGTTTTGGCATGATCTATTAATTTCACCTATCTGGTTTAATAGACGTTCTTAGGGTTTGGGGGATGAGAAAGGCTCCGAGATCAGCATGACAGGACAAATGTACAGTAAAAAGTACCAGAAGATCATCATAAGGAAAATCAGACATGCACAAATTAAAATAAATAACGCAAGTTTGCCTGAATCTTCACTTTTTCTGAACTCTAAATGTAGTTCTTCCCAAATGTAGTTTGCATTCAAAAATGCATGAACATCTACTTAGATGAAAGGATAGCTCTGGTTTGAGTTCTGACTCAACCACCAGTCATTATCATGGGTTATGCAAAGACCATAATAAAAGCAATACATCGCCTTGGCAACATAAGCAACAGGATGCGGCTTCTGCTAGGGTATTTCATGTGGCAGACACACACGCAAGCTCACCATCACGTGTCGTGTTGTGTACGTCTTTTTTCATATACAAAAATTGATGTTTAGTTTTGCTGTGTATGCCATCCTAATCCAGTACAACACACAATAGTTTATAGAATACAATACAGTATATAGTTGGGTGGGGATATTATGTCAAAGAACTGTCAAATTCCAATCATTTAGCTCAGTCAACGCCTTACCCAACGTTCCTGCCCTCTAGGAACGAGACTGGTTTATTTTTAGTTGGTGATTTCTTTTTCTCACACACAGATGGTTTTAGTTTTTTAAATCTTCCTATTTGTGGGTCATACAAGAGTACTTTTGCTGGAGGAAAGGCATTAGATACTTTCTGTAATATGATGGCTGTCTTGTTACTAACTTGGAACACTTTAAAATGACTTCCTGCAGTGCTAATAGCCTTTATATTTGGAAATGGTTTCATAAAAACAAAACAATTACCTTAAATAATTTGAGTTGCTTGACTTGAGTTTGATGTGCATCATTTATTTGGGTTTTGTACTGAGATGTGGAGCCGTTATGTAAATTGCGTAAGTCAACTCAAATCTGGCTAATTGGTTTCCATTTGATCAAATTTAACAATCTGAAATGCTAATGAACTCTCTCTGAAATTTCATTAGGCATTTATAGGCTGTTATTTTAATGACTCTTTTGCTTTATTTAGAGTGACTGTCTATTGCTGAGATATAATATACATTGCCTTAGTAATCAAATTAGTTCTATTGGCTGGATGTATCCTCTATTGGCAAGTTTATTTGCAGCATTAGGCCAGTTTTCTAGACATGCACATTTTAGTTTCAGTAAAATTATTACATTTTAAACTTGTTTTGAATGGGCTTAAACTGGCCCTAAAACCTCTAGAGATGGTTTTCAGTTTGAACAAATTATTAAAATAACAACTGTTTTTCTTGCAGACTTGGACCTCTCTGATGCCCTTTTTGATGATGATGATGATAAGCGTAAGTAAAGAGCACTCTATATTTACTGCCCTTTTTATGTTTGTCAATTTTTTTTTAATATTAAATAATTATAATATATACAGGGCTCAGATTGCATGTGTCGCACCACCCCAATCAGCCAGGTGTACTTGAAAAATATCAGTCACCAGATTCACTCCAGATTCTTTGCATTGTGAATTGATGTATTGTCTCAGCCCTACCGATCGGGTATTTCATTGCAAACTAGAATTAGAGAAAAATGCATTATGAAAATCAACCATTCAGAAGTGTCCTGTGCCTTGACACTGGTTCTTCACAATGAAGAGTAATGTAGGTCTGTTGATGCCATATTAAACTGGATAGGGCTGCACGATATATACAAACCTGATTCCAAAAAAGTTGGGACACTGTACAAATTGTGAATAAAAAAGGAATGCAATAATTTACAAATCTCATAAACTTAAATTTTATTCACAATAGAATATAGATAACATTTCAAATGTTGAAAGTGAGACATTTTGAAATTTCATGCCAAATATTGACTCATTTTGGATTTCATGAGAGCTACACATTCCAAAAAAGTTGGGACAGGAAGCAATAAGAGGCCGGAAAAGTTAAATGTACATATAAGGAACAGCTGGAGGACCAATTTGCAATTTATTAGGTCAATTGGCAACATGATTGGGTATAAAAAAGAGCCTCTCAGAGTGGCAGTGTCTCTCAGAAGTCGAGATGGGCAGAGGATCACCAATTCCCCCAATGCTGCGGCGAAAAAGTGGAGCAATATCAGAAAGGAGTTTCTCAGAGAAAAATTGCAAAGAGTTTGAAGTTATCATCATCTACAGTGCATAATATCATCCAAAGATTCAGAGAATCTGGAACAATCTCTGTGCGTAAGGGTCAAGGCCGGAAAACCATACTGGATGCCCGTGATCTTCGGGCCCTTAGACGGCACTGCATCACATACAGGAATGCTACTGTAATGGAAATCACAACATGGGCTCAGGAATACTTCCAGAAAACATTGTCGGTGAACACAATCCACCGTGCCATTCGCCGTTGCCGGCTAAAACTCTATAGGTCAAAAAAGAAGCCATATCTAAACATGATCCAGAAGCGCAGGCGTTTTCTCTGGGCCAAGGCTCATTTAAAATGGACTGTGGCAAAGTGGAAAACTGTTCTGTGGTCAGATGAATCAAAAGATGAAGTTCTTTTTGGAAAACTGGGATGCCATGTCATCCGGACTAAAGAGGACAAGGACAACCCAAGTTGTTATCAGCGCTCAGTTCAGAAGCCTGCATCTCTGATGGTATGGGGTTGGATGAGTGTGTGTGTGGCATGGGCAGCTTACACATCTGGAAAGGCACCATCAATGCTGAAAGGTATATCCAAGTTCTAGAACAACATATGCTCCCATCCAGACGTCGTCTCTTTCAGGGAAGACCTTGCATTTTCCAACATGACAATGCCAGACCACACACTGCATCAATTACAACATCATGGCTGTGTAGAAGAAGGATCCGGGTACTGAAATGGCCAGCCTGCTGTTCAGATCTTTCACCCATAGAAAACATTTGGCTAGGGCTGTGATGGTAGTCATGACAACCGTGCCACCGCGGTCGTGGAGTGTCACCGGCGGTAGTGTGACATTTTTATTTTTATATATATATATATATAATAATCTCAGAGGTCGCGTTAATTGAAAATTTTCCGTCATTGATGGAATTTTTTTAGAAGTGACGGAAAAAATCTGCAGCCCGTCCATCATTTTGACAGATTATGTAGCTTGTAACTGTAATTCCCACCACTGTCCAGTAGGTGGTGAGTGCGCTCCAGGTGGCAGCAGAGCACGAGTTCAGTCTCCAGAACAAAATGAAAACGATGCGCTTGATTACANGAACAGCTGGAGGACCAATTTGCAATTTATTAGGTCAATTGGCAACATGATTGGGTATAAAAAAGAGCCTCTCAGAGTGGCAGTGTCTCTCAGAAGTCGAGATGGGCAGAGGATCACCAATTCCCCCAATGCTGCGGCGAAAAAGTGGAGCAATATCAGAAAGGAGTTTCTCAGAGAAAAATTGCAAAGAGTTTGAAGTTATCATCATCTACAGTGCATAATATCATCCAAAGATTCAGAGAATCTGGAACAATCTCTGTGCGTAAGGGTCAAGGCCGGAAAACCATACTGGATGCCCGTGATCTTCAGGCCCTTAGACGGCACTGCATCACATACAGGAATGCTACTGTAATGGAAATCACAACATGGGCTCAGGAATACTTCCAGAAAACATTGTCGGTGAACACAATCCACCGTGCCATTCGCTGTTGCCGGCTAAAACTCTATAGATCAAAAAAGAAGCCATACCTAAACATGATCCAGAAGCGCAGGCGTTTTCTCTGGGCCAAGGCTCATTTAAAATGGACTGTGGCAAAGTGGAAAACTGTTCTGTGGTCAGATGAATCAAAATTTGAAGTTCTTTTTGGAAAACTGGGATGCCATGTCATCCGGACTAAAGAGGACAAGGACAACCCAAGTTGTTATCAGCGCTCAGTTCAGAAGCCTGCATCTCTGATGGTATGGGGTTGGATGAGTGTGTGTGTGGCATGGGCAGCTTACACATCTGGAAAGGCACCATCAATGCTGAAAGGTATATCCAAGTTCTAGAACAACATATGCTCCCATCCAGACGTCGTCTCTTTCAGGGAAGACCTTGCATTTTCCAACATGACAATGCCAGACCACACACTGCATCAATTACAACATCATGGCTGTGTAGAAGAAGGATCCGGGTACTGAAATGGCCAGCCTATATATATATATATAATAATCTCAGAGGTCGCGTTAATTGAAAATTTTCCGTCATTGATGGAATTTTTTTAGAAGTGACGGAAAAAATCTGCAGCCCGTCCATCATTTTGACAGATTATGTAGCTTGTAACTGTAATTCCCACCACTGTCCAGTAGGTGGTGAGTGCGCTCCAGGTGGCAGCAGAGCACGAGTTCAGTCTCCAGAACAAAATGAAAACGATGCGCTTGATTACACACAGATGAGCACCCAGTTTAAGTTAATTTTATAATAATAAAGTTACTAATGCATGCTTACTTAAACTTATAGTCAGCAAGAAAAATAATAAAACTTATGGTCAACAAATGGCTTTTCTGAGGTAGGCTATAACGTTACGTGACATTGTTTGCAACACTGATTGAACTGATGTGATACAGATTTCGGTAAGCTACTGTATCTTTCAGCATATTTTTTGATTTTCATTCATGTTTATTTCGTTCTGTGTAGTAAAGATGATCGCATTCACTCACAATCCGTTACAAGTGTTCAAGATGAAAACTGAGAAGTGACGCAGTCTTTAACTTTCTTTTCATAATATAAATAAATGCATAGCTATGCCTATTTGCTTATCCTGTAAGTTCGTGAATAAAAATGAAAATGTGGACGAAATCAGAAGCTATTTAATGTCTTATTAAAATATAACAATTCAAATGATGGGTAATTATTGATTATGATGGATTTTTTTTTTACGATCCTGTCCATCAAAATGACAGCGAAATATACACAACCAATTTTTAAGTCAATTAATTTAGCGGCAAACACAATAGAAAAACAGAGTTTACATGTTAATTTGAATAGTATGACTGTAAATGTTCCTCACAGAGCAGCAGCAAAAGAAATAACTCAATTATAACAAAAAATAATAAAACAAACCTTATGGACAGAACACTGTAATGTAATTTAAGACTTCTGTTTAAACTTTAAATACAGTAAATCTTAAATTAACAGGGTGTGATACTGGCAGATTCATAGGTGCCATGTAATGCCGTTTAATGTTTTTTTGCAGGCTTATGAATGGCAATAATTGTATTCTTGACATTGCTAATGATAAAATATGAAAAGAACCACTTAAAACAACTCTATTTTTTGGTGTCTTTCCTATAGCTGCAAGCGAGTAGCAACTCATAACATCCCCTGGTAGTTAGACTTTGAAGGTCACTGAAAAAAAAAAACTCTTCAACCACAGCAAATTTTGCTCTGAACTACATTTTCAGCAGTCAAGTTGCCTTGAACACGGTGTTCTAAGTATACTTGATCCCATGATGTTGACCCACACTTCCTGTGGTGTTTTTGCTTCATTGAGCCCATTAATCCACAGGCACGTTCGTTTGTTCTAGATGGTGCACTGACAGTTTTGTTTTGGCATGATCTATTAATTTCACCTATCTGGTTTAATAGTCGTTCTTAGGGTTTGGGGGATGAGAAAGGCGAAATATACACAACCAAACTTTTTTGAGATGTGTTGATGCCATGAAATTTAAAAGCAACTTATTTTTCCCTTAACATGATACATCATCATCTATGTTGTATTCTGAATAAAATATTGAAATTTTAAAACTTCCACATCATTGCATTCTGTTTTTATTCACAATTTGTACAGTGTCCCAACTTTTTTGGAATCGGGTTTGTAGATATACCACAAATGTACATATCGCAACGGCATGTGATAGGCTATATGAATGATTTTAATAAGCTACTAAAAAAAGTTGCGAAAAGTCAAAGTATTAGGTCAACGCATATAGCAGTGAATAGACTGAGCACGCGACTGTTACTTACGTGACGTTAAAAAGAGTTATTAACTGCAATAAGTTGCGGAAAACAACTCCTTGTGGTCTCGCACTGTCTGCTGTCTCGTCTGACACACACACCGAAGCCCGCGCACAAGCCGACTCTCCGTGGCCGTGCATTAGGTCTTAAAGTCCCCCTGAAATCAAAATTAAGTTTTTGTTTTTTTTTGTTGTTTTTTTTAGCTTTTAGTATGAATGTTAGCCTTCATGACAAAACTCGCATTTAGGAGATATAAGCATTCAAAACTTAGTCTCTCACTTCCGCTAAAATGGATCACGGATTTTCGTGACATAACATCGCTCTTCAGTTTCTCATCAAATCTTCAGTCCAATCAAATGCTCTCTAGAATCTGAATTCCCGCCCCCTCCTAAACTCTTACAGATGCTGAAGCCTCGGCTGAAATCGGTCATTTGCTCACACATTTACTAGTTTCTACATGGTGAATGGCACATAGTGCACTATATAGAGAATAGGGATTGATTCAGACAGTGTAAATATGCTTCCCATTGCGCGAATGAAGTCCGTTTCGTGCTAGTGTCACATGAACCGCTGTAACGTGAGCAGTCTGCTCCGGTCCAGAGACACACAATCCGCTCTGTGCTCTTGTGCGCGAGTCGGCACAGACCACAAAAGGTATCGGACTCATTTGAATTCTGCTCAGAATGCTGTATGTAAGCGATATATAAAGGACATTAGGAGGAGAAACAGTTAGAGATTAGAAGGAAACTGAGGTTTTACAGAGTCTAACGGCTCTGGCCGAGCTGTAACATAAACAAAACGCTATTGGCTATTTAAAAAAAGGGGGCGGGGCAGGGGATATATCGCCCTGTCTTCCTGTTTGTTGAAATTACGTCAACACTGAATAATGCTGCGCGTTCTAACAGTCTTCAGTGGGCCTTTAAAGGAACAGTAGCCTAATATAGTAGACCTGCTACTGTCTGTCAGACAACAAAAGATAAAGAGAAATTCACTCACTGCACTTGACTGAATAACGTTTGTAGCTTTATTATGAATCAATGTATATTTAATTCATGTGAATGTATATTTGATCATTCAGTTTCTGTATTGTTTCTGACTTTATCCTATTGTATTTGTCCTATTGTTTGTAGATAAATTAAAATAACAAAAATAAAAAATCTTGATGTTAAGATTTAGGTTATGACTGTACTTTGCACCTTGACATAGTGTTTTTTTTGTTTTGTTTTTTGCCTGAATTAGATTTAATTAGATCAGAAGAATATCTATTACCTTTTTATTCTAGTGTGATCATTACATATATAATTATTTTTTTAAATAGCTAATAAAAATTGCATTTCGCTAGGCAAATGTTATATCGCAAGAAATATATCGCATATTTTCCAGCCCTACTGGATGTCTATTATAACGTGCCTACGGCAAGTCAAATACTTTAACAAACGTTCAGGCATCTCCAGAAGGAATGCATGTTAACACTGTAAAGCAATAGTTTTATTTCTTATTAGATAATTCCATAAAATTCATTGTCAAGTATTAAAGCCATATAGATGAACCACTAACCACATATTAAATCATAAGCCTATCTATATGTATTTAAATCAATATCAGACTCTAATTGCTTGTTTTTGTTTTTGCTACCGTCTAACTCACAAACGAATAGCAAATACACCACCCTTGGTTCTTCCTCAACAGTTTTAAGTTTTGGTTTATCTTGTGCTGGCCAATGTTACACTTACTTATACTGACACCTATCGGTGTGCACACCCCGGCCCATCAGCAGTCCTTATTGTCAAGCCCTGTATAAAGTGATTTTTTTTTTTATTTTTTTTTTTTATCAAAAGTGGAATATCATATTCCCATCCTTGTTTAAGTGTTAACTATTCTGTTATGTCATTTTCTATTGTATTTTCAAACAATTAACAATATTATGATCTTAAGCTCCTGCAAAGCCAACGGTGAAACCAGCCCCACCAAAAAACTCAAATCCAGGTAATAAGTAACTTCTTTTTTTTTTTCCTTTTTTTTTTTTGACATATGGCAATTGAAATGTGTTTGAGCATATTATTTTATAGTCGTATGGACTGTTTTAGGCACATTGCAGCATATGTAGAGTGACTTATTTAACATGAGTTTCACCTAATTTATAGTTTTGTCTTGCTCTTCTAGATTTAGATCTGTTCGATGCCTTCGATTTAGGTAAGACTGAGTGGGCTATGATTGCCACAATCAATTTTTAAACTCTTTGTGAATACTTTTTTTACGATGCATGCTAGTATTCCTCT
>RJVU01049572.1:4562881-4628987 GCA_003731715.1 Anabarilius grahami
TTATTTATTTATTATTATTATTATTATAATTCATTATTTAATTTTGCATTAGTTTTTAATAAAGTTAAACTTCTGAATGTATGATGATCACCATATTGATTAAACTAATAATTTATCAATGTGTGTTTGTGTGGCAACTTTATGAATATTTTGTGGTTCTGCATAGCAAAAATGAACACCACCTTTGGGGATTTGAAGTTTTTAACTTGAGTGAAATATGTCGGAAAAACAGCATTTTACATATTGGGGAATAAAAAGGCACAATTACTCAAAGAATACAAATCATATTTTATGAGAAAACATGACTATTCAAATTCCATTGCTGTGTGATGGTTGAATTTCTTTGAATTTGAATTCAGTAAATTCCTTTGTCATGCTAATTCAAATTCCACCATTCCATGGGGTGTGGCCATTTCTTTTCAATTACTGAAATTAAATTACCTTAAAGTAAAATATCTATTAATGACCATTGTTTATTGTACACAGAACCGAAAAAACCTGCTGTGGTTACCCCCAAACCAGGAAATGGTAAGAAATCATTATGCTGGGTATTTATTTATGTATAAAGTTCATGGATTACACTTAATTTTAAGACAGTGATTCTCAAACAGTGGGCCTCAAGATGACTTAACACAAGCTAAAACAACTAAAAATCAAGATATTTTGAATATAGGGGAGCGCGGGGCAAAAAGTAACATGGGGCTAGTTGTAACACACATGATTTACAGGATTAGTTCACTTTCAAATAAAATTTTCCTGATGATTATCTCACCCCCGTGTCATCCAAGATGTCCATGTCCTCCTTTCTTCAGTCGAAAAGAAATTAAGGTTTTTGATGAAAACATTCCAGGATTATTCTCCTTATAGTGGACTTCAATGGCCTCCAACCAGTTGAAGGTCAAAATTACATTTTCAGTGCAGCTTCAAAGGGCTTTAAACGATACCAGACATATGATACCAGACATACCAGTCAAAAATGTCCTTTCGACTGAAGAAAGAAATACATGAACATCTTGGATGACATGGGGGTGAGTAAATTATCAGGAACATTTTATTTGAAAGTGAACTAATCCTTTACAACTTTCCACACATGCCAGCATGACGAAACTTAGTGTATTTACTAGTTGCCATATCAACACTATATCGAGGAAAAAAAATTGTTGTTTTGATGTTATTGTAATCTTATATCTTTTATTTAACAGTTGAGATAGTTCTTTAATGCTGATCTAACCAGCAGAAGACACTAGCCGGGTTTAAATCACAGTTGCGCAGGTGGGGCACATTGTAACGCTGCGTTACAATGTGCCCCTATTAGAACTATGCTATTCTATTCTATACTTTGAATAAACCATGAGAAAAAGGTGAATAAAGGCTGAGATTCAATGTTCAGAAATTATGTTTTGAACTATGCTGTATAGCTGTTTTGCGGATTTTGTCAAATGCAAAAAAAAAATTATTTTTAATTATTAAAAAAACCCATTTTATATGAAAAAGTTGTTAATAATTGTATTTTATTGACAAAATATTTTAGTTTGTCTTGTATATATTTTTTTATTAGATCAGATAACATTTTAAGCTGTTGTATGGGGCATGTTGTCACATTTTACTTCCATTCTTTCAGGGTAAATCAAGAAAAAAGTATACACTGTATTAATGAAACAAAACCACATAATTGTACTGGACATGTGTGAAATTAATGTGTGAAAAAATGAATATTCTGAACCCCAAGTGAATTTACACACACTGAGAAAGTCAAAAAGTGTTACTTTGTGCCCCACTCTCCCCTACATACAGTATTTTACATCTTTCTAGCTATACTAAGCTTTAAAAATATTTTATTGGGTAGAAATTTTGTGGTGGTGGTGGGGTCTTCAAATATTGTTGTAGAGTCTTGAAGTTAAAAAGGTTGAGCTCCACTGAGGTGTCCTTGTTATAGTAATATTAATTAATGACATGTACTAATAGTGTCAGGATTATAGTTTGGTTTAGGTTTGATGCAATTACACAATTTGTTACTATAGTAAGTACATGTAAAGTTTGTAACAAGGACACTGTAAAATAAAGTGTTACCATATTATGTAGTAATATGTTTAACTGACCCATATAGTTCATTTTGTTAAATGAGCTCATTTAAAATTATTTATTACTTGTTTGTAAATGAGTGCATTAATACAATGTATTGTTCCTTTTTGTGTATTTGCAGATAAAAAGAAACCATCTGGAGGTAAAATATACATGTGCACACACACACGTCATTGTAGGTTAATTATGTTTCTAAATCAGTCATTTTTGTACAGTAATCGACCTACTAGTATAATGCAAACAAACTAACGTGATGATTTCATTATTATCAGGTGAACTTGATCTCTCTGATGCATTTGGTCCAGGTAAAAATTAATGTTTGTTGCTTTCTCTTGAGGACTTTGTAGTTTCTTTGTAGTTTTTGTCTTGTTTACAACCTGTTTTTTCCCAGTATCATTTATTGATTTAATTAAATATTGCAATCCTGCTTGCAGTTTGTTTGATGTGCACTGTATTCATAGATAGTCAGCAGATAACTGACAACTGTTTTTTGCTTTTAACACAACAGAGAAGGTTCACTCAATATTTTTTTTATTATTATTTTGACGCTCATGTCATTCCAAACCTCTGAGCTCCTTTCAACACACAAAAAAGATAAGTCAAAGGGCATCAAAACAACATGAACCATTTGACTTTCATAAGGTGGACAAAAACACAAAGATATTGTTTTGCATAGGCTTTAGGTTTAGTGTGATCATTCGATTCAATTTTGTGTGAACTATCCCAAAAAATAAATGTTGGGCATTAATTTGATTAAATATTAATGTAAAGCTACAACTTACTAGCTCATTTACTGCTATTCATAGCTATTACAAATGCTAATACTTTTTCTATTATGATTGTTTTAAAGGTGCTATCAATCCAATGAGTAACAAATCATGCCATAGGTTTTCTTAAAAAAAAAAACTTAAAACATTCTTCAAAATATCTTCTTTTGTGGTAATATACATTTATACACTTTCAATTTTTACAGATGAGGGGACCAAAAAACCTGTTGTTCCACCCAGAGAGAGAGGAACAGGTATGTTTCTGCCAACATGTTTGTTTGCACCCTTTAGGGTCTTGCACCGCCCTTATATCTAAATTTTTGTCTATTTTACTGTTTTAGAGAGAGAAAACTGGAGTGCTGCACATTAAAGGTGGTACAGAGGATCTTTTCGTCGACTGAGTTTTTGAAATGAGCGCATGCGTAAGAGCAACCCCCCTCCGTTTCGAGTGAACGCCTCCCAAAACTCATGCACGAGTATTGGAACACGAGTGTTTACCACCGGCATTCGCTGTGTTATTAAGCCGGGCACACATTTAACGACTAGCTAAAACATTCTAAGACTGTGCTCAACATACAGCGATTGTTTCCTGCTCCTGAAGCAGATTTATATACTTTCACATGGAATTTGAACACCGACTGTAATCGCAGACTGAACGCAACTGCTTACTGACTTAAAGCCGCGCACACACTTAGTGGATTGATTATGTCGGACTCACCGCAGGTAACTCATAATCTGCAGTTGTTACTCCTGTCTCCTTACAAAAACATTGCATGCGGCGCCTGTGGAGTGTGGAAAGTTATTGGAGCGCGCAGCTGCGCGTCTCTCACAAGGAACGTCATGGCAGTGATTGACAAGCCAGAGGGCCAATCGTTTACGCGATGATCGCGTAAACGATTGGTTGATGTTTTTAAGGCCCTACCTCGTGCACAGATGATGTATATTAATAATATTCCTTTCAGTGCACCTAATAAATAGTCTTTTATCAGTTAGTAAAGACAGTTTCAAGTAATATTGCAAAAATGTATAAAGCAAAACATCCTCTGTACCACCTTTAAATTATGTAATTGTTTTATTATAATGTATGACACTAGTAAAACATTAAATATCGTACTCAGCCAGGGAACATGCATAAATCTTCTATATTAAAGTCCAAGTGAAGTGGCTTGATGAGCACAGTTTTCCTTGAGTTGTTGACGAATTACCCCAATGGAAACACATTTACACTGTGTGGTTCGTTCCCTATTCCATATATAGTTCGCCATGTTTTATTACTATCTAGGAATTAGTAAATGTGTTCACAAATTACCAATTTGATTGGATAGACAATCTGGTGAGAAGCTGAAATGCAGAATTGTCAACTTTTTATTTTTTTATTTATTTGTATCGAAAAAATAAAAATGTACATTTTAAATGCATATCTTCTAAATGAGAATTATGTTGCCATTTAGAAACATGCTAGCTTATAAATAAACTTTAAACTAGCATTCTTACACAAGGTCACAAACTGAAATTTTGACTTTGGGGTCTTTAATGACAATTATGGATTAAGTCCATCAGTGGTTAAATTGCTTATTGATGGGTTTTTTTTTTAAGGAAAAAAAATAATGGAATATACTAGTGGCAGCAGTCTATAAAAAAAAAAACTCATTACATTTAATTTTGGTAAATCAACACTTTAAAGAGGTCACTTATAATGTTTTTTTACATCAAATTGTCATCATTTAGAAATAATGCATTTTTCCTACCCTGATTTTTAGCCCTCTGATTTGAACTGTTTTAAGGGGTGTGTCTGCTGTGAGACTTCAGTGTAAACGCCCACTGCTATGATTGGCTAACATCTTTGCATATAGAATTAGCTAAGTATATAGAAGGCACAGCATCGTTTTTTTTTTTTTTTTGTGTGTGTTTTTTCAGGCTCTATATGCAAATCCAATGCAGCTACTGTGTGTTTTCGCAACCTGGCACTTCACAACATTTTGCACTTTTCAAAGGCATGTTTATTGCTTAGTGCATAAAACATGTCTGTTATTTACCTATTACTACTTGTCATGTCATGCTTGAATCAGTGGGCAGGGCTACAGTGGTAACGATGTAGAAGTAGGTGTTGATCATCTTCTGCAGAGGTGGTCTTTCACCTCTCTGTGATGTAATAAAGAGGCACACTCCACACGAGTCGTAATCTGGGCCTGGTTTCAATAAAAGCTGTTTTTGGACTAACCGTTTTGAAACTTACAGGATATTCTTGTAGTACGATGATGACCTGTTATATGTGAAATGCTCAAGGAAAATTTGATTTCTCAATTTATGACCCCTTTAAAAAGTTTAAGGGACTGAAAGATTACTCAACCCACTCAGATTCTTATGTGTATTACACTGCTATTCTTGTGAAATTTTGCATTCGTTTTTCATTAAGGTGGTGGATCTTTTGATGACAAAGACCTTTTTGACGTGAATGCGGGGGGTGAATATGTGCCCGATAAAGGCCGAAATGGAGGTTTGTGTCAAGTTTTATAGTCTTTTAAATCAGTTTTTCAGCCTGATTTAGTATGTTGTCTTCGATTTGAAGTTTGCATCTCTGTTCATAGCAGAGGATAAAATCCAGAGTTAAATTATAGACAGATGTTACCCAATTCAGTTGTATAAAAAACATCTCCCAATAAACATAACTACTTCCAGTCATTTTCTAATTTAAAAATCTTAATTTAAAGATGTTCTTCATTGTCCATGTGTTAGCAAATACTACTCTTTAGTTTTTTTTTGTTTGTTTTTTTTTTCCTCTCAAAATTATAACCAATAGATTTGGCCGTGGAACTCCTACCACATTTTTCATGCTTTCCTGGGGTTTCCCATTGGGGTTTTTGTGATTTATATTTGCTACAAATGCAACCACACACAATTACCTAAATATGGTAGCATTTTGTAACTAAATGTATAGTACTGTCTGTCAAGTACATCAGTGCTGTGAGTGAATCTGACTGGTTTTTGGTTTTGGTTTAAGGGGGAGGAGCAGACCCTGGTTATGATGATCAAAGCGGTATTTATTTTCTTATATTCATGCCAAATATATACCCTCTGATTCATTTGTTTATTTATTTATTTATTCATCTACTTTAACAAGACATTAACATCTGGGTGTTAATTTGAATGTAATTTTCTCATTAGGTGGTGCCGCTGAACAACCTCAAGGTAAATATTATTTTCACAAATTTTATTTAAATAGTACTTAAGTTCCATCTATCAGTAATTTTTTAATTTTTTTTTTTTTTGGAAAAACTGTTGGTCACAAANATGAAGGTTGCTATGGAGTTTACCTAAGGATAAATTTTCCACTGAAATATAAAGTTGTTCTCAAACACTTACATGACTGAGTGCCTCTGGGTGGTGTTTTTGTTTCAGCTCTTTCATGCTCTCTTTTCTTCACTTCTAGTTGTTTGTCCTAAAGCTTTGTTCACTTTCCAGTGTCATCTTTCTCAGTGAAGTTAGCATGTGCTCTGTTTCAGATTATGTATTTATTATAATTTTTTTTTTTATCAAGAATGAGTCCACAAAATGAGACCACAAAAGCTAAAATGTTTCAGCCTAAATATTGAGCGAGACCATGGAAACTGTGCTAGTCTGATGACTAACTGTCACACAGTTCTTGCATAAGGACAGGGCGGTCCAACAGACAAAAACAATTATTGTGGGCAGTACTTGTTGAGGTTTTTCCACTAGGTGATTGTTTTCTTCTGTGTTGGAGTAGTAAATGGGTGGTGAATAGTCATATGCAGTGCCTTTTAGTATATCTGAAGACTGATTGATTTGACTGTTCATTCTGCCAGTGGCTGTGCCCTAAATATCTGCTTCGATTGCCTGTTGTTGTTGCAGATCTAAACCAGAAGTGGCTCCAACTTATCAAGATGCTAAGCGTTAAAATACCGGAAGGCCTCAGTGTCTGGATTGCCCAGTTTTTACAAGTAGTAGAGCCCCTGCTAGAGCAGTTTCGGGGACTTCTGAATGTAACGGAGGAAAAGGCAGAGCTCTAAATGTCTTATATAGTAACCTCCTTTGCTTGTGTTGGGATGAAATGGTGTAAACATTGTTTACATGGTTTGCAAATTATACTTGGTTTTAAGGCTGGGGCTTTTGGTGCTTATGGTTTTTTATGGATGAGATGCATATTTGGTCGTGATCGAAATTAATCACATTGATTTAGCAAATTTGGCATTAAGGAATGAATTGCATTTTATTGCTGACTAGTTTGACTGTTTTCTTTTTATGTTGGTAAGGATTATTAAAAGCCTGTACACTACCATTCAAAAGTTTGGGGTCAGTAAGTGTGTGTGTGTTAAGAAATGTTTCTTGAGCCAAATTAATCTTCAGTGTCATGATCCTTCAGAAATCATTCTGATATGCTAGAGTAATAGTTGTTGGACATTCAGCTTTGCATCACAGGAATAAATTACATTTTAATATGTTAAAATAGAAAAGTTTAAATATTATGGCTTTTACTGACCTCAAACTTTTGAACAGCAGTGTATGTAATAAATCAGTAGGTGGAAGCCAATAATGGTTGTTTGTAATGCATCTGTTGTACAAATAAATGATGATTCTGGCTGTGAAATATAGAATATACTAGTTGTACATTTATTTTTAGATAAAAAGAGGGGTGTGAGTTCCTTTTTCCTCAGGACATCCTTTATGTGTCTAGCAAAGAAGAAAGAACAAAAGACCAGAAGTCAGAGTATACTCACTTTCTTTTGCCAATAAATAGATCTAACAGAGTGACTGGTTTTGCATGGGGTTCAGAAGGTGTTTCTCATCTCAGTTTTATGGAATTAACCCCAAGGCCATGTTGATCATTCAATTACTTCTCTTCTTTTTCCTCTGCTCATGGAAGTCATCTTATTACCTATTTTCTTGAAAAAAGAACATTTGAGGTTGAAACACTGTAGCACAGTTCTCTTTTGGCTAAAACTTGGTTTTAGATATACTTTACCTCAAACGTACCAGAGGATTAAAATTGTCAGATATTTGCCCGTGTGTGTGACGCGCGTCTCAACTGAAACTTGCCTTTAGCACACACTAATTCTAATTCTCAAAGAGAGTAGAGGTGCTATAAGGATGGTTTTTCACCCCAGATACTTGTTATAACATTATAGCTTTTGATGTTTCAGGTAGAAAGATACAGATTCATTATGCAGATACTCTTAAAATTTGAGTTTTATTTTATTGGCATCAATGGTTCCATAAAGAACCTTTTTATAAACTTTCCATTGCATAAACGGTTCTTTAGTGGTTAGGAGTTCTTTAGATTTTTTTTTTTTTCACTCACTCACTCACTCACTCACTCACTCACTCACTCACTCACTCACTCACACACTCTCACACTCTCTCTCTCTCACTCACTCACTCACTCACTCACTCACTCACTCACTCACTCACTCACAGGTTTGTTTTGCTATCTTAGTGGGGACTCTCCATAGGCGTAATGGTTTTTATACTGTACAAACTGTATTTTCTATCCCCCTACACTACCCCTATGCCTAAACCTAACTATCACAGGAAACATTCTGCATTTTTACATTTTCAAAAAAACATCATTTTGTATGTTTATTAATCCATTTCCCTCGTGGGGACCGCTGGCTGGTCCCCACGATGTAGGTGATCTCAGGTTTTTATTACATCGTGGGGCCATTTGGTCCCCACGATGTAATATAAACAAGAACACACACACGCGCACACGCACACACGGGTTTTGCTATACTTGTGAGGACATTGCATAGACTTCCATTGATTTTATATCAGGTCAATGATATTTTCTATCCCCCTACACTACCCCTAAACCTAACCATCACAGAAACATGTGCACATCACTAGAATTAAATAAAAACCTCTTTTGGCTGATTTATAAGCCTTTTAAAATAGTGAGGACCACCCAAAAGGTCCTCACAAAGAGAAATGTCCTCACAAAGCAGGTTACGTCTCAATACTTGGTCCTGACAAGTATAGACACACACACACACACACACACACGAACACACACACACGAACACACACACACGAACACGAACACACACGAACACTGTTCACTAAAAGGTTTACTGGGGAACTGAAAATGTTTTTTCTACTGTATGGCATTGTTGCAGGCATTCATTACCACATTGCAGGCATTTATCTTATTGGAAGAACATGGTAGTTAGCATGTACTGCTGTTAATTTGTTGAATTTTTCAGTGTTGGCTGGTTTTGTTTCTCATGATAGATGCCTTTAACATTAGTATTCTTTGATGCTTTGATGTATTGGTTCTCAGTTGTAGTTAGTCAGGCCCAGCTGCTGTGACCAGGTTTTTTTTTTTTTTGTCAGTGTCAGCATATCTCACTGAGTAAATATCATCAACAATGGCATGGTAATGGGAGAATGTATTGAGCATGTGTGAAGAACACTGGCCTGCCAGCTAGCAGTTGCCTCTTATCTTGTCTAGCTGCCTAAGGTTTAGGGAAGTAAATCTTCATAGCTTTAGATTTGAAACTACATTATTTTGTAGGATGTTAACTTCAATAATTAGTTTAGAAGTCTCTATTTAGTCAGGTGAACTCCTGCATGCACGGTTGCATACACAAAATGGGCGTATGCAGGCAACTCCCAGCGTGTTTACACCGTATATCTTGACAGTGGTATTACAGCAATTCCACAACTAAATTTCTAGTGTAATTAATCAAAATTGCACAATGTACTTACAGTATTATGAACCTTTCTCTTTCTGACATAGTACAGTTAAATAAATTATTATTTAGCAATTGGATGATTTTGAATGCATACTATAATCGGCCTTTCTCGCATGTTTAGTTGAAGAACATTATGTACAGGAACATTTGCCAAGTGTTCTGTGGAGAATTGGAAACTCCTGTTGCACCCCCTAGTGGCAAAAACCATTACTGTTTGTCCTCCTGTTAAATGCCCATGTTTCTGTAGTTTTGTCATCAAGCTCCAATTAATAACTGATGTAGCATTAAAAAAGTTAGATATGAATCACTTATTGTACACTCCTAAAACAATTTGAAACTAGCCTTTGTCCTTCTCTTTTCTTGTTCTGTCCCTTTAAATTTATCCCACAGGCGGAGCCATGGCTGCCATCCTCAGTTCTGTGGGTGTTGCTCTGCTCGGTGCCGCCTCGAGTTACTTTGCGTATCAGAAAAAGAAACTGTGTTTCAAAGTACAAGGAGGTGAGTTTAACACTTATCCAGTGAAGGATTCTGAATCCTTATACAAGCACTAGCTTGGTTTTGATTTAAGTTTTTTGCTTATCTGAGCAGTTCGAAAAGAAAAGAAAAAAAAACTTCACAAATAAGCTTTTTTTTTTTTTTACTCAAACTATTTGCCCTCTTTTAATATCTTGTTCCACAATTACATATAAATGCTTTCGGTAGCCTCAGTACATGGTTTAATTTAGCTCAACTAACACAGCAGCTCTTGTAGAGGAAGTGGGGGTTGGGCGCATGACGTGGCAGGCAGTTTAACTGCTTTGCTTGTATTACAAAAGACCTCGAGGCCTCAACAGGTGGCTCTGTGGCGCAATGGATAGCGCATTGGACTTCTAAGCTACACTTGGAGAAGTGATTCAAAGGTTGTGGGTTCGAGTCCCACCAGAGTCGAGTTTTTTGAGTTTGAGAGAATGTTGAAAAAGCCTAATAACACAATTAGCAGTGTGTTGTCCAAGCGTGAATGGTGTTAGCAGAGAACTTTTGTAACAGAATTTTCAAATTACCATAAACAAAATTGTTTCATAAAAGCTAAAAAGTAACTTTTCTTATAGGGGAGGATCCAGAGAGTGGCAAAAACCATGGTACTCAGTCTGATCCACAAGGTAAGCATGATAGTGCCAGCATAGCATTTTTATGTGATGTATGGTTTAAGATTTAAATGAATTTAAGAAAATGTCATTTATAGATAACAATTTACTCTTTTCTCCCCCAAAGTTCTCAGCAACCTGCTCCGTTCATCGTAACTGCAGTTGGATCTGCGCACTGAAAGAATATGCACATTTGGCATGGACGTTATGGAGAGCCTAACCCTGTGGGAAATATCTGTTATATGAAAGACTGGTTTAAGGCTAATTTGTTTTTGTTTTTTTTAATCTTTTTTTATTGTATTGCCTCTGATAGTTTTAAGTGTTTTTATTTTATTTTTTTTTTTTCCTTGACTAATTGTTCATCTTTGAAAGAGGTAGAGTAATGTCACTAAATGGCTTTTAGTGTTCTTTTAGTATTTCATGTGCCAATGTAAGATTCTGCACTTTAAACTGACAAAGTTGTTATACTATTTTTGTAGAAGTACAGCAAGTTTCATAAGAAAGCTGTCTGTATACAGATGAATGCATCAGTTGTTTTTGTTCATTCTTACATTACATGGATAATCTGAATTTATAGACTGCCTTTTTACCCAATCAGACAAAACACTGAGGATAAGGAGGATGATGTATGCTGATGAGAATTGAATTGACTGGTGACAATGTCAACTAAAATAAAAATACCATGGAATGAGTTTAAAATTATGGGCCATCTCACTTCTATATCATTAAATGTTTTATGTTTAAATTTATTTAAAATAGAATGGAGTGATTTGAGATTAAAAGGTAAAAAAAAATATTATATATTTTTTTTCATTATTAGCCTGTTTAAGCCATAGTAAATACTGCTAAAGCAATATATTAAGATATAATAAACTTTTAGACTGGCCATATTATACACACAAACCAACTTGCATTTGTTTTAAAGTGTGTTTAACTACAGAACAAGGCTTAATAATTTATTAATTTATAAATTTTTTCTGTCTTTTATCTATTTTTGTTTGAATATTCATTTGGTTCTTCTTCCAAAATAAAGCAGTCGTTTACTATTCCTAGATTTAGAACATTGTTCATTATTTTGATGTTTCTTATAACGCTATATATATATATATATATATGTTAATTCGGCGACGAGATTGTTTTCCTTGATTTAATTTTCAGTGTTTAAATATTGTAATAATGACCCAAAAATCGATATCGGTAGTTGCTCATTCTATGTCCAGTCGTAGTAGCGGTGGTTGAATGACCCCTGTCGCGTGACCGTTAGGCTACTTCAAACAGTCCCCCCACTTGACAGTGAACGTTGACTGAAGGCAGCTGATGTTTGAAGACCTATTGCACAACTATCGTTTAATCGACTATCATTTATTTTAAACACTGCCATTTACTTTATAGCACTTGTTCCATAAAGAGTGTCCTTCGTTACTCAGAAGAACGATATAAAAATCAGACTGAGAAATGACGGGTAAGTTGATCCTTCTAATACTACCAAATGTTTAGACGGATTAAAAATATATATTTCGAGCTTACTTAAATTATTAACTGGGAAGGACGGTGTGATGTATTTTACCTAATCCAACAAACCTAGATTTATAATGGCGTTTTTAAATAATTTTTTTAAATACTTATTTAGCTTTTTTTAAAAGAAATTATTTATTCCAAGTGCTGTCAACAATATAAGCATATCAAGCCTGTTCAATCACTGACCATGCCATCCAGTGACGGTGTCAGAGCCTGCTCCCACTGCCTGCCAAAGAAAAGGGGGTCAAGAAAACAACTGGTGATATCTTGTGTATATCAGTAACCAAATCACATTGGCAGGTGAATGTAATGTGTCCTTGAAACCTTGTGTGCTTTTTGAAACCCACCTTAAAATTCAGACACAATTACTTCGTCTTCTTTTATTAGGCTAATATTCAGATGTGTGCTTGGCACTTGTTGGCTGCTTTTCTTTAAATATCAGGTCCATTTAGTTTACAAAAATAATTTCATGTAAGCATCTGTCCTAAGTTTAGTTAAATTTTTTTTATCATGAATTTAGTTAAAAAGTGCAATTTAAGATCAAGATGGCGCCATGGATTTTACTGTTTTTGTTAGTTTGTTCTATAGTCTCAGCCTCACACGTCTTAAAAAACATCTGATGCATATGGAATTCTTAACTGGAAACACTTCAGGATTTTCAAAGTCATCATCTGGTTGGTTGAATTCTACAGGATGTCAGAGAGACGTGTGTTGCATTCTTTAATGGTCCGACTGGAAACAAATGCCGTGACGCCAAACCCCGCGGGGTATTAGATACACACTCGCAGCAGCATTAACTAGTTTTTGCAATTTGATGCAAAGGTAACATAATACTAAATATAGTGTTATAAATGCACATTTAAAAAAAAAAAAGGGAAAGGTCCATGAGCCGGAATTCGAACTTGGGTCAACCGAGCTGCCCACAAGGCTATCGGAACTGACGATAGGATATTATTTTCAACTTGACTGCAGTTGTTTTTTTTCTCCATCATTAAATACATTTAGCCTGTACATAAATTAACCTTTATGTTATGTCATCGCAGATTAATTGTAAACACAGGTAGGAATACCTGCAAAGGCATTTCTGCCTGCCATTTGGGCTCGCTTCTGAGTCGTCAGCCAGGAGCCACCCATCGTTGATGTGTTGCTCCTTTAATCCTGGAACATCTCCAGGTGGTGGAGCAGCGGCAGGGATGTCTCCCTACCGCCCCCTGCAGCCAGCCCTCGGATTCTTCTCTCCCCCACACCTTGTCCTTTCTCCGCAGCCAGAGCCAGAAACTCCCTTTCTCTGCCTCCCATGCCAGATCTTTTAATCCCTTTGACAACCTGGTGCCTCTGACACCAAGAGACTTCAGGAGCTGGTGAAGCCTCGACAGCCGACTTCCACTGGATAGGTGAAAGCGCTCCACCCTGCCTCTGTGCATGCAGCTGTTAGTTCTGCATACCTCTCCTCCTTCCTCTCAAAGGCAGACTCCAGGCCGTCTTTCCATGGCACGGATTAAAATCTATAAATCAAAGTAATTATTGCATTCATGAAGAAAAGGCTCAGCACCCAAATCTCTATCACCTATCGTGATTTGGTCTTAGTGACTTAGGAGTCCTCTTGACTACAAACATTTCACAGATTTAAGAGCTAGTTTTTAGCGCTACAGCGGATAGTCCGGACTGCTGAGTGAATCACAACCCTTTTCCTCCAAGAACTGTACTCATCCAGAGTGAGTAGAAGGGCTGGCAAAATCATTCTGGACCTCTCACATCCAGGCCACTTCCGCTTCGAACTTTTGCCGTCTGGTTGGCCCTGCAGAGCACTGAACACAAGAATGGCCAGGCATAGGAACAGTTTCTTCCCTCTCATGAACAGTTAATGCTCCCACTTGGCAAAAAACGTGCTATACACAACACTATTTATACATTTATTTATTTAACACATCATACTTATTTACATTTCCTTGCATTTGTGCATAACATACCTGTACATACACATACTGTCTACTGTTTTGTTTTTTAAATATTTTTTGTATATTGTTATTTCCTGTTTACTTATTCTATTTTTATTATTTTTATTATCCGTGTCTTGTCACTGTCATTCTGTTTGTGCCGTGGAAGCTTCTGTCACCAAAACATATTCCTCTTATGTGTAAACATACCTGGCAATATTCTTTCTGATTCTTATTCTGATCATTTTAATAAAATCATTCTAAAATGTGACTAGTACACTGGAACAAATTTGGTAACTTTGAAACATTTTTTACCCAAAAATTTCACAAATACAGTAATTACAAAGAAATGACAAATAACACATTGAATTAAATGTGCAATTTTGAAGTACAAAGACTAAAATAGTGTTTTCTTAGTGTTTCATTTACAACTTTGAAAAAAAAAAATTTTTTTACAGTGTGGTATGGTGTATTAGCTCAAAGCACATTTATTGCATTATTGTCCTCTTTTTACTATTTCTGTCTTGTATTTTATCTGTCTCTTTCTCTCAGAGGCTCAGGCCTTTGTGACCCTGGCCACTACAGATTCCTATTGCATGGGATGTATAGTGGTAGGCAAAAGTTTGCGCAGACATGGAACATCAAGGAAGTTAGTGGTGATCATTTCCCCCAGTGTTTCCAAAGCAGGAAGGTGAGTGAGCAACTGTCCTTCACTAGTCATTTTGAAATAACATCAATCCGTTCCTGACTATTATGAGTGATAAAGCTCCTTCTTCTGTAAATTTAAAGTATGACTTTCAAAAGGGTAATACATTCCCATGCATGGTACTCTTAAGTCTGTAATAGTTTTCAATCCCATCTTGGATTTTCTCATCTAACTTGGATTGAGATTGATTTTTTTGCCTCATTGATTTTTATGCATTCTTCTAGATTGGCCCTGGAGGACGTGTTTGATGAAGTTGTCATGGTAGATGTGTTGGACAGTAGAGACAAGGCTCATCTCACCTGGCTGGGACGTCGTGAACTAGGGGTCACTTTCACCAAACTCCACTGCTGGACCCTTACACAGTTCGGCAAATGTGTGTTCTTGGATGCAGACACACTTGTGAGTACTTGGTTCTGTTCAGATAAATGAAAGTATAAGATGGCTGTTAAACTACATCAAGGTGTTCAAAGCTTTAGGAGCACACAAAATACATAACTAAATAAATATATATAAAAAATGCACAATATGCAATAATACACAATGTGCCATGGTCTATGAAATAGTGCAAGTAAACTACATTTGAGGAAAATGTATGAGTTGATGCCCCCACAAATTAGGCTGTTATATTATTCTGTGCTGCAGGTACTGTGTAATGTTGATGAGCTGTTTGAATATGAAGAAATATCTGCTGCACCTGATCCAGGCTGGCCGGATTGCTTTAACTCTGGGGTATTTGTGTTTAGGCCCTCCCTGAATACCCACACCCAAATACTGGAACACGCCGTACAGCACGGCAGCTTTGATGGTGAGTCACTCGGTTATATTTAGCATATATTACGTTCAGATCTTTTAAGTTCAGTCTAAATCGGATGTGCTCAATCGGATGTTGGAACTATAATTAGCCTCAAATGCTGTTTTGTCACATTTGTATTTTTAATCTTTAAAAGCAACAACAGGAGCATCACATTTACACTACCATTAAAAAGTCTGGGGTCAGTAATATAAATGCAACAAGGATGCATTAAATGACCAAAAGTGACACTTAAAGCCTTTATATATAATGCATTATAAAAGTATTTTTAATGCATAAATTATACCTTGTAATGCATATAATGCTGTTACATCTTTACAAAGTATAATGCATTAAAACACAACCAATTTTAGATGTAACAAGTTATCTGCAAATATTAAAATGCATTTTATCTTTGGTTATAATTATTTATGAAAAGATTTAATTCATTATAATGTACATAGAAAAATACTTCAAGTAAAGTGTTACCAATATTTCTATCTCAGATAAATGCATTTAAATATGAACTTTCTATTCATATTATGTTTTCCACAAAACTTTTAAGCAGCACAGCTGTTTTCAACATTGATAATAAGAAATGTTTCAAAAGCAGGTGACACCAAAGGCTGGAGTAAAGTTTGCTAAAAATTAATTTTGCCATCAAAGGGATGAATTACATTTTAAAATATATTCAAATAGAAAACAGTTGTTTTACTTGAAATAATATTTGACAATATTACTGTTTTTATTGTGTTCTTGGTGAACAAGAGCTTGTTTCAAAAACATTATAAAATCTTAGAGAGCCCAAACTTTTGAACTGCATGTGTCTCGTCATTGATTGGATGATTGATTGATTGATTTGATTGATTCACTCACTCAGATGCAGACACACTTGTAAGTACTTGGTTCTGTTCAGATAAATGAAAGTAAAGATGGCTATTAAAGTACACCAAGGTGTTCAAAGCTTTAGGAACACACATAAAACATCATAAAATCTAACCGAGCCCAAACTTTTGAACTGTATGTGGCTCTTCATTGATTCATTCATTTATTGATTCACTGATTCAGTCACTCACCTCACTCGCTCACTCACCTCACTCTAGGTACTACATTACTGTCAAATATCTATAAATGACATTAATACGACATGACCCATCATGCATAGGAGGAGACCAAGGTGTTTTAAACACTTTCTTCAGTGACTGGGCAGTAAAAGATATCAGGAAGCATTTACCATTTGTGTACAACCTCTCAGCCAGTGCCATCTACACGTATCTGCCAGCATATCAGCAGTAAGTATTCACACTAAATCTTATTATTTAGGTATTATTTAGTTATTTATTTGTGTAACATGTGCTGTTTATTAACTAATCATTTACCGCAATAAATACATACACAAGTAGGACAAATTTTGGTTTTGTACAGGTATGGCCACCATGCAAAGATTGTCCACTTCTTGGGTGGGACAAAGCCCTGGCATCAATCCTATAATCCACAGGCTGCCAGTGAGTCAGATTTCAAGGGTTGCAAGAACTTTGAGCAATTTATACATTTATGGTGGGCGGAGTACTACAGTCAAATCCAGCTACAAGTTAAGAAGGATGACAAGAATGAAGGCGATGTAAGACTACACTCACATCAAATATTACATTTTTCATGTTGTACATAGCAGTGTTACCTACGTGGCCCATTTTGCTATTTGTATGACTTACAGTAGATTTACGCATTTTGCAGATACTTTTATCAAAGTGCCTTATCAAAAGGAATACATTTGATCAGTTCTTTAATCGCTAACTAAAGTTTCTGCAAACAATCACTTGGAACCTTATAGTCCACCCAAAAATCTAAATTCAGTCATCATTTACTCACCCTCATGTCATTGCAAACCTGTACCGTATGACTTTCTTACTTCTGTGAAACATAATAGAAGATATTTTGAAGAATGTTGGTAACCCAGCAGGTTTGGTTCCCATTGACTTCCATTGTATATTTTTTGGTCCATACAGTGGAAGTCAATGGGAACTAAAACTGTTTGGTTATCAACGTTCTTCAAAATATCTTCTTTTATGTTTCACTGATGAAAGAAAGTCATATGGGATTGGAGTGACTTTTCTTTTTTCTTTAAATTCCATCAGTATAATTATTTTATTTAATAGACAATGTTAAATTAATTTAATCTGTTATACATCTCTGATCTTTTTCTTGGTTTGCAGTCAGTGCAGCAGTTGGATTCCCCACAGACACATCAGACTCCACCACAAAGCCAAAAGAGCAGCACTGAAGCCCACCACAGAGAGATGAGACCCTCTTCACCTCTCCAAGATCTGACTTTGGACTCATTGACAATCAGCTCATTTGAAAAGCCTGAGGAAATGGTAAGTGATAGATGGTGCTGTCCATCCAGAGAAAGATTTGAAGAACTGAAATGAAGAGGAAGGAAAAAAACAAAAAACAACAACATTATGCAGCCTTGATTCATCTCTCTCTCTGAGTCTCTCTCTGAATCAACTCTACTTCCTTTAAAAGTATTGTGCCTTCTGGGCTTTTAGACAAATCCAGTGACACACCCAACAGTGACTCAACCCAACACCAGTGACTCACCCCAACACAAAGAGAACAAAAACATGTTCAGAAGGATGCAAAACCGCAATGAATGTGAATATATCAGTTTACATGTAACGCAAAGACCCAGGGGGAAAAAAAGGACTTTTGATTGAAGAAAAGGATACAATAGGTTGTTTGCACATGACGTCACGTGGTGGCGCAAAATGCAGATGGAGGGTAGGAAGTGATTTTCTACATAGGGAAGCACTATGAAATGCCTATAATTTGCGTTTCTTATGGTTGCTCAAACCACAAGGATCCTTTATCATGCACCAAAAGTTGTTGTTCATCATATGCAACTATTAACAAAAAAGTATTATGCCTCAATAGTTTTGTATGCTTTCATTAATTTTTTTGGAGTAGAAGGATGTCTGTGCCCAGTTGCATAAAGCACCTTAAGAGTAATTTGAAAACTTCACGTTAAAAGTTACACGGAACGAGCAGGTTCAATCCAAGTCTTACGAGACATAATCGGCCGCTTTAAACATTAACATTTTAATTTAAGCATTTATACATACAAACATACCCTATCTGTATTAACAAATACGTGTTCATGGCAACAATAGAATTTTATAACGGCAAAGCCTGAGTCGCTGTTGTGAAGCACAGAGGTTTCCCTTAGAGAACTGTTTAAGGAATTACAGACCTTATTCCCCTTAATATCTTAAGCTTGTCCTAGACTATATGTATGTTTGAGCTGTTTTAACTGAAAGCAACTTGTACTGACATATCTTAAATATTTTCAGTGCAAGTTTATAAAAGAACTATAAAAAAACTTAAATGCCCTAATTGAACTAAGGCTTAATCCTGGTTTAGACTAAACCCTGTCTGTGAAACCAGGCCAATATGCAACACCGTTACATTTTTCAACCACGTCGAGAAAAACAAAAAACGAACGGTTGTTTGGTATTTGTAAATACTATGTTGAATACCAAAATTTAAATTAAAACCGAATACACAAATTGCATGTGCACAAAATAAATATTGACTTCCTTTCAGATTTTTGCTTCTTTATAAACCAAAATTAAAAATGGACAGATTAAAGACAAAGAAATGTCAATTTACAAATTTTCTTTTGTAAAATTGTTTCTCCCACACTTTCGAGAGCCATGTCTATGAAACATGATGATACTAGACTTGATTTTCAACTCATTCTCACTCACGAGGGGTCCGATACTGGTGCATGTCCAAGAGAATGCTATAGCCTACTGGAGGGGAAAGGAAAAAGGAATGGACGCAAAAGTACACGGACCGGGAAATATTGCCTCATACGTCTCATACTTGAGGGAAAAACTCAAGGTGCTTTACACAACCGAGCACTGGAGAAGTTGCGTCTCGATGACAGGCAAATATTCCAATTCATTCGAAAAATTGCTCCTCTTTATAACATAACGATTACATCCACCATATGTTTTCTGTTTATACTTCTCTTGTAATGGTGTCTAAACCATTAAGGACTTTCATCCATCTCATCCATTCTGCTTTTCTCTTCCTGCCCTCCATCTGAATTTTGCGCATCATCAGAATCACGTGATTGCAAACAAGCTATTGTTGGCAGTTTGGTGTCAATCCATTCCATTTCTTGTATCAATCTATTCCATTCCATTATCTTTTTTGTATATGCTCAAGTTCAGTTTTTCTGTACCTTCTGGTATGATCTTTCTCTGATTGCATTCTGATTCAGTCTAAATATCTCATATACACACATTCCATTACCTCACACACTGCAAAAAATGCTGTTCTTACTTAGAGTTTTTGTCTTGTTTCTAGTCATAATATCTTAAAGTTCTTAAATCAAGAAGCATTTTCTTGACAAGTAAAAATTATTTTCTTATTTTTAGGAAAAATAAGTCAAAATTAAGTGAGTTTTTCCTTAAAACAAGCAAAATAATCTGCCAATGGGGTAAGCAAAATAATCTTATATCAAACCAAAAATAAACTATATAATCTTGTTTTCAGTTTGAAATTGCTTACAAGACAAAAACTCTAAGTAAGAACAGCATTTTTTGCAGTGCAAAAGTGTACATCCTCAAATCAATAAATAAAATTAATTACATTTAGCATTCATGCTACATTTATGTTTCCCTTTATTGTTTGATCTCAAACTAATTTTTATGTATAAATGAAAAACAGCATTAAACAAAAAATACAATATCAAGTTAACTTCAATCAAAGCAAAGTTAAGAAACTAAAGTTTGTTATTTCATATCTTCTAAGTGCCACCCTCCACCTCCAAATCACAATTTTGTATTAATCATGCATACATTGTGAATGTGCATGTATTTTATCTAGTGCATTGGTTCCCAAACCTGTCCTGGAGGACGCCCAGCCCTGCACATTTTGTATGTTTCCCTCATATATCACACTTGATTCAACTCATGTGCTCATTAGTAGAGACAGCAAGACCTGAAATGGGTGTGTCAGAAATAGGGAGACATAGAAACTGTGCAGGGCTGGGGGTCCTCCAGGACAGGTTTGGGAACCACTGGTCTAGTGTTTTAGTAGAAGGCCTGTTTATTTATTTACTTACTTATTACTTATTTATTTATTCTGTCTTCTCAGAATATTCTCTTTGATGTCCTGTCTGGTGGGGAGACTGACGAGACCCCTATCAGCCTTTCGTCTGAGCAAGAGAGTGAGCAAACTGAACCAGAGACTGCTGATGATTCTGCCGTAGCCACTGGAGAAGCTGTATGTATGAAAATAAGCTGATGTGGCTTATGGGAAAGATTACTTTTAATTTGACGTTGTTATAATTTTTTCATAATGTATACTTTTTACTTATTATTACTTCTTTCCAAGATACTCGAGTACCATATAGNGTTTATGTTGCACAGTCAGATAGGGAGCATCTTTCATTTGATCTTGTTCAATAAAACACATCGGCCATAGTATCTTGAGGTTTTCAGGAGTACCCTTCTGGTATGATCTCTTTCTGTTTTAAACTGAGTTCAAAGAAAGATCTGATTGCATTCTGATTCCCACTAAATATATCTCAATTTTAACCATTATTTTACTACATTAATGTTATTTAAATTATGTAAATGCTGTCAATACAACAGGGTTGGAACATGGATGCAATGTAAATTTAGTAAATGTAAATTTGTTTGTTTTTTGCATTCCCATTTGCTCCAACACTGGAAGAAAAATACTACTGTTGCATTTCCATGACTTTTCCAAGAAAGAGTTTCTCTGAAAGGGGTTAAATAATAAACACAATCTACATAGATCAATTTGAGGTAATGCAGTTTTTAGATAAGCACAATCGGTATGAATTTCTTTCTTCTGCTGAACACAAAAGATATGTCGAAGAATGTCGGTAACTATACAGTTGATTGGACCCCATTGACTTCC
Source organism: Anabarilius grahami (assembly GCA_003731715.1). NCBI lineage: Eukaryota > Metazoa > Chordata > Actinopteri > Cypriniformes > Xenocyprididae > Anabarilius > Anabarilius grahami. The sequence continues at coordinate 4,584,474 of RJVU01049572.1, forward strand.
ATAGTTTTTTTTTCTTTCTTTTCCCCATGCTATAGAAGTCAGTGGGGTCAATCAACTGTTTGGTTACCCATATTCTTCAAAATATATTCTTTTGTGTTCAGCAGAAGAAAGAAATTCACACAAGTTTGGAACAACTTGAAGCTTAGTAAAAAAAATTGGGGGTAAACATTAAGCAAATGAAGTTGACATTTATATATATAAAACTTGTACTTTTACATCAATCAAGATGTGGCATTGGACATAAACTCTCAGTCTTTCACAATTACTCATTTTGACATTTTAGCAATCTGAGAGATTTGTTAAGCCACTCACGCTCTGCCGCATTATAACGACTGACGAGACCCCTATCAGCCTTTCGTCTGAGCAAGAGAGTGAGCAAACTGAACCAGAGACTGCTGATGATTCTGCCGTAGCCACTGGAGAAGCTGTATGTATGAAAATAAGCTGATGTGGCTTATGGGAAAGATTACTTTTAATTTGACGTTGTTATAATTTTTTCATAATGTATACTTTTTACTTATTATTACTTCTTTCCAAGATACTCGAGTACCATATAGTTTTTTTTAATTAATTTGAAATAAACGTCAACTAAAAAAACTGAAGGAAAAAAAAATAACTTTTGTTCAGCAACATTTCTTATTTTTAATTCATTTAACTTGATGTACTAGAATAACTAAAACTGGAATACTAATTTATACTCAACAAAATTACTAAAACTTTAAAGTTAAATTGAAATTGAAAAATATAAAAATAAAAACTAATTCAAAATAATAAAAACCGTAATAGCATTTCACATGACACTAAAATAACTGCTTCACATAATGAAGTTTTAGATGGGTGTTTTTTCTTGCAAATATTAGTGCATATACTGCCATCTAATGGTGGCTCAGTAGAGCAGTTATTATTTGAATTTGCAGCCGTGAATCAACCAGTATTTCCCCTGTGCTGAACTTCATACGTATCATTATGATTTTGATAGTAATATCGTAATTAAAGATGGATTTTATCATATGGTCCCATTGCAGATTGCAATTGAGACAAAGGAGGAAGACTTGGAGCACCGGCGCATGTGGGAGGAAGGTCACGTTGATTATATGGGCAGAGATGCCTTCAACAACATCAAGAGGAAACTTGACCTATTCCTTGATTAATTTTGTGTGTGTGTGTGTGTGTGTGAAATATCAGGACACAAATGTGTATAATGACATCGGTATGATATAGGTATTACAAGGAGAGGGTGACTTATGAGGACATACCCCATGTCCCCACTTTTCAAAAGGCTTATAAATCATACAGAATTAGTTTTTGTGATAAAGTAAAAATGTGCACAGTTTCCTGTGATGGTTAGGTTTAGGGGTAGGGGTAGTGTATGGCGATAGAAAATACAGTTTGTACAGTATAAAAACCATTACGCCTATGGAATGTCCCCACAATTCACAAAAACAAATGTGTGTGTGCATGTGTGTGTGTGTGTGTGTTTTCAAGAATGTATAACACAGTATCTCAATATATTTTCGCTTGTACTGTATGTCCACCATCATCTCAACTGTTACATTTTCACCTCAAATATAGCCATTTTTTTCTACCTCTGTAGTATATTTGCCACAATGACGGGATCATATCAAAAATGAAAATGTCTTGCATTTAAATGTAACGTTAAACTGAATTTAGTAATTCAATTTATGTACTATGAGCCTAGATTATGTGATATATGGTCTATCTTAGCCTCTGCTGTGATCTTTTGTTTACAGTTTTATTAACGCATAACTGTAAATAAATCCCATTCTAGAGCTGTTAAAGAAGCCATCATAAATAACTTACTCATTAATCAGTTATTAAATCATGAGTAAGGAATCAAGAGAAGGTCTGGTATTAATTGTCAATGTCCAAAAATAATCGTGTAACATCCTTCAACCCAGATGAAATGTACAATTGTGTTCAATATCTTACTCAATTTTTTTATTAGTATTATTATTATTATTTTGGCCACTAGAGGTCAGGCTATAAACACTTTCTAGCTTTAAAACCATCACAAGCTCCACTGATGGAGCATAACAGTACGATGCAAAATTGTCTTATGTATGAACACTATAAATCATTTAACATTTAAACATCTATTAAATGGTGATAGTCCTGATTATTCCTCTGAGCTTTACATCACATATGTATCATTCTCCAGAGATGCTGACACATCTTCAAATCTTATCTTCCAGACACCACAAACTTTTATGGTAATCAAACTAGTGGCCAGGCAAAGTCAAAGGCAGCATGTTCTGTGATGCATATTTTTTTCTCAATGTTTTAATACTGGAGCCATTTTTACCCTTTGGCCCGACAGCTCTTTGAAGTCATTAAATATCTATGTTTATGTTGCACAGTCAGATAGGGAGCATCTTTCATTTGATCTTGTTCAATAAAACACATCGGCCATAGTATCTTGAGGTTTTCAGGAGTACCCTTCTGGTATGATCTCTTTCTGTTTTAAACTGAGTTCAAAGAAAGATCTGATTGCATTCTGATTCCCACTAAATATATCTCAATTTTAACCATTATTTTACTACATTAATGTTATTTAAATTATGTAAATGCTGTCAATACAACAGGGTTGGAACATGGATGCAATGTCAATTTAGTAAATGTAAATTTGTTTGTTTTTTGCATTCCCATTTGCTCCAACACTGGAAGAAAAATACTACTGTTGCATTTCCATGACTTTTCCAAGAAAGAGTTTCTCTGAAAGGGGTTAAATAATAAACACAATCTACATAGATCAATTTGAGGTAATGCAGTTTTTAGATAAGCACAATCGGTATGAATTTCTTTCTTCTGCTGAACACAAAAGATATGTCGAAGAATGTCGGTAACTATACAGTTGATTGGACCCCATTGACTTCCATAGTTTTTTTTTTCTTTCTTTTCCCCATGCTATAGAAGTCAGTGGGGTCAATCAACTGTTTGGTTACCCATATTCTTCAAAATATATTCTTTTGTGTTCAGCAGAAGAAAGAAATTCACACAAGTTTGGAACAACTTGAAGCTTAGTAAAAAAAAATTGGGGGTAAACATTAAGCAAATGAAGTTGACATTTATATATATAAAACTTGTACTTTTACATCAATCAAGATGTGGCATTGGATATAAACTCTCAGTCTTTCACAATTACTCATTTTGACATTTTAGCAATCTGAGAGATTTGTTAAGCCACTCACGCTCTGCCGCATTACCTGTGCTGTGTGTCATGGTCTGGTACAATGCACCGTTTACTTCATTTCATGGTGCTACCAAAATCAGAAGTCTTAGAAGTATTCTAAGAGACAGATGAAGAACAGGCTAACTATATATAGAGAGAGCTTTTTGATGAGCTTTTTGTATACCTTTTTGGTGAGCTTTTTGTATACCCTAAGTGTCTGCAAAGTACAAGCCTTCCCTTGTCATTACTGAATTCAATATGGATTATCTGAGCTCTTCCACTTTGCATGGTTTGTGTTGTTGGGATCAATACAATGCAATACAATGTCTTGCTTCCCAAACAGATTTCACACACATTTGTGTAAAAGACTTCTGCTGAATGATATAAGTGTGAATTTTACAATTTAAAGCTTTGCATGGTTACAAAGATGTACCACATAGTGTGGCAGATGTAAAGATGTTTTCGGTCTCAGTAATGTTCTCCCACTCTTTGAGAAAATATTTACAGAACATTTAATGACTAGCTGCTCAGAATATGTTTTGTTGAAATCTTAAAAACCATAAAGCAGATGAGGGTTTAGTTTAGACTGTGCTTTCATCATGTCTGAGAAAACCTCAATTACATGATAGTTTCCAAAATCCCATTTTTATGAACTGCTCTCATTTACTGGTTGGAGAATGTTTGCATTTGCATTTGAAAGTCATTTGCAGAAGGGAGAGAGTGCTCACATCTTTTCTGTCTTATCAATGCCATCATGTTGCTCAAGGACATGAAACTTTGGTTATTTATTAAAAGTTATCTTTATTAAAAAATATGCAAAATAGAAATACATTAGTTTTTAAAGGACAAATAATTTATAAGTGTTACAAATGGAAAAGTAGGTATGACATCTTTCAAATGGATCAATGTAGATACAAATCATCATATGAGGAAGTTATTGTAGGCAACTTTGTATTTCGTTTTCTAGTAATTCTTGAAAGCTGAATTCAAATCTGTGATTGTAATACTGTGAAAATTAATCTAAGCATCTTGTTACATTTGAAAGATTTGAATAATTATATATTTTTTTCTTTATTTGAAGCATTATTAAAATAATGTTATCCCTGATTTATGAAATATTCTGCATTTTTGGCTACCATAAAGTCAGAATATATAATTCATATTTTTCTTCATGGCTACAAATATCTTTTCATCTATACATTTAGACATAAACTGCCATTGTCAAACATTAAAAGTAGAAAGATGCCTTGTAATATCAGTAGGTTGGTTACACTGCATGAATCTCATACCAAGCTTTTGAAGAATAGTACCTTTTTTTACATTTTGCAAAGTTTTACTTGCAAACTTTAAACTAAAGCTCACATTATTAATAAAATATAATGAATTTTTTTTTTTTTTTTTTTGCACTGGGCAGATTTCATTCTATATTTCACATTGACAAATTCTATTGCTATCAAGCTTTGTTAAAGCTCAATGTCGCAGTTCCTTGGGCATATGAAGAGTAGATGTCTGTGTTTCTTAGTATACATAAAGGTATGTACCTTTTGTGTCAACCCCTACCACATTTCTAGCTGTGCATCTGTACAGTCCAGCATCTCTTGTTGTAGGATTCTGGATGATTAAGGAACCCTGAGGATGGAGGTACTTGTTCCCAATCAGCCGTGGTTGGGGGCTAACAACAAGCCGTGTTCGGTCTGGAGTCTCCCATGCAATTTCTGCTTTTGGGATGCCAGTGGCCACACAGTTAAGTTGTACCGCTACTCCTCTTTTAGCATAGGTAGCAGGAGCTGGGCCATTAGTGATACGGGGTGGATATGCAATAATGATGACTGGAACAGTTAGCAGGGAGCTTCCATATTCATTTGAGGCCCTGCAGGTGTATGAGCCCCTGTCATGGACAGAGGCCTGTTGGATGGAGAGGGTTCCATTGGGAAGAACAGCATAACGACCTGCTCTTTGAGGTTGGTTTAAGACTATACCGCTTGGCAGGGTCCAGGTGAGGCGGACGGAGTCAGTGTTTGACAAGCAGTGCAGATGTAAACTTTGCCCATTTATGATACTAACAGGTGAGTTATACCTGTTATTGATCTCTGGCTTGTGCCCTGGGATTAATGTAACAGTTCTTTCAACCAGCCCAGCTGCATTGCGTCCCAAACAACGATATGTGCCTGCCTCTGAGAGAGCAGGGTTACTGATGACCAAAGTCCCATCAGACTTGTGGAGGAATTTACTGAATTGTGCACCACTCAATAGTGGGGAGCCATTTAGAAGAATCCACGTCAGCTGTGGGGTTGGTGACCCCTCAACTGAACAGTTTAGGTTAATGGTCCTGCCCACGGTCAATAAGAGTGACTCCATTTTAGGACTCTTAAGTTTCGGCTTCTCCAAAATATCTGTTACATCAAGCTGAACAATGAGTCTTGTTTCACCTCCCTCATTACGAGCAACACAGGCTAAATGGCCTGAATCAGTCATTCTCACTGAACGGATGTCCAAAGTGCCATTGCGATGTACAGTCATTCGACTGCCATAATATGGTGCAGGAAGTACAACATTGTCTGGAAGAACCCACATGACACGTGGAACAGGAGTACCAGTAGTTTCACAGTCAATTAGTTTCCTTTGATCTTTCACACTAGACACTTTCATTGAGTTTATGGTGCCTATGAGGCCATTAATAGCAGGTGGAGAGACAAGAATTTCTACTCTGGTCACTTTGCGATCCTGTCCTGCACTGTTCCTGGCAATACATATGTAGTTCCCACCATCGAATCTCTGAACTTTTTGAATGACTAGAGTCCCATTGCTGTGTATAAAGTATTTGTCTGAAGCTGAAGTGATGGCTCTATTAGTGGGTGAGAACCAGAATATAAGAGGTGTTGGCTCACCCTTGGCACTGCATTGCAGAGAAATGGATTCTCCATAGAGGACCCTAATGACATCATGTGTCTTATTTGCAATCATAGGAACATCTGCAACTACTTTGACATGCACTTTCATCTCATCTTTTCCAACCTGGTTCTCAGCATAACACGTGTAGTCACCCTCTTCATGCATCCCTACTTCATTGAAGAAGAGGGTTCCATTATCAAAGACAACATACCTGCGACTTCGACTGCCAACATTACGTTCAGATTTCACAACATTGTTGATCATGGTGCCATCAGGCAATGCCCACTGGATTTTAGGATGGGGTAGTCCAGAGGCCACACAGTCAACTTTTAAGTTACCTCCATACATCACCTTCCTATCAGCCTCTGTCTTCTGCTCAATTTTAGCAGGTTTTGCCAGGATGTTGACCTTAAAGGGCACAAAATCATCCCCGATTTTGTTGCGAGCAACACAGAGGTATTCACCGTTATCTTTCTCTGTCACAGAGATGATGGATAGTGTACCGTTGACAGAGACTTTTATCCTTTGATCATAACTGAAATATAAAAACATGACAAAAGTATTATTACTGAAGAAGTTTAATTCAATCAATTTAATGTAAAATGTTACTAACAGAAGATTTTTACTTTATATTTAAAATGTGGCACCCCTGATGCTTGAGATTTCATAAAGACATAAGCCCCTCTTTTAGAGGAGCAGTTAAGATTGTTTGATTTGCATGCAAACATTAACATGTCTTATTAGTCAAAACAGGATGCAAACTTATGAAAACATAGTGTCTAAGTGCCTGCTTTAAGGAGCAAGAGAAATACAGAGGGAGAAGAAAAAGAAAGGAAGACAGTAGCTATGTGCACATTTTTCTCAATTGTATAAACTCAGTATGTACTTCCTGCAAAGTAGATGTACTTCAGTGAAATATTTATATTACCTGTAATGAGCATCCACAAGCTTTTTGGATGGAGTCCTCCAGATGATCCTGGGTTCTGGATTCCCTGACGCAATACAGTCCAGGTGCAACCTGCCTCCATAGACCACATCTGTTTTTTGAGGCGATGAGAATGTAATCTTGGCTCTTGAGAATGTTATGGACGTCCTCACAGTCAAAATAATGGCCCTCCGTGCAGTGCCAACAACATTGGTTACTGAGCATTCATACCTCCCTGTATCTGTCGGAGCAAGACTACGAACATAGAGTGTCCCATTGGGGAATACAAACAAGTTACGTCCATTAATAAACTGTGAGGGACGGAGCTGCATGCCATCAGGGGTGATCCAGCCAATGGCAGGGGGTGGGGCACCCCTGGCAGTACAATTCAAGTAGGCAGTGCTTCCCTCTGGAAGAGTGACATTCTCATGTTTTGGCTGCTGAATGATGGGTGGCAATGCAGTAATAGTCAGTCGAACAGATATGGTATCAGCACCTGCAGCATTGCTAGCAATGCATTTATAAATTCCTCGATCCATGTGACTGACCGATTTCATGTGAAGTGTGCCATTAGGTAAGACTGAGACCATGTGCTCAGGAGTGCCATCAGTAGGTCCACTAGAATGTACCATTTGCCTATCAGGTAGGACCCAGGTAATCCGAGGCTGAGGATGCCCTTGGGACTGACAATCAAACTCGACAGTTTCTCCAAGGTATGCTGTGGCTTCTCTATAGCGAGGCTGCAGCACTCTGGGGTGTTCAGCTAGAACAATTAAATTAACTACAATCTTGTCCTCTCCATACTGGTTTTGAACACTGCAGAGGTACTGGCCTCTATCCAGAGGAAGTACATTGTGGATTATGAGCGTACCATTAGAGGAGACCTCAAATCTCTGAACCCTAGTGTTCTGTGTGATACTAGCTCCTGTAGGGGAAAAAAAGGACAAAATAATTTTAGAGCTACAGCATCAAAATAATATATTTCTACATGAATGTGTCAACAATGTACTGATTTGAAAACCTAACTGTAATATTTAAATAAAGATAAACCATATATGTCCTACCTGTGGATACTTTAGTCCAGGAAAGGAAGGGACTGGGTTTCCCCACAGCCACACAATTCAAATAGGCATCAGTCTCAGCATGTGCTGTTACTGATCTAATGTTTGTGCTGGTGATCTGAGGTCTGCCTCTACCCTCAGGCACTACCGTTGGTCTTTGTTGAGGTCCTCCTGATGTGGCGTAATGTGCAGAAAAGCTTCCTCTACCCTGAACACCTGGCCTGCCAGGAAGTTTTTGCTGTTGTGAAGATACTGTTAAAGTTGAGTGAAGTGGTTGAGTTGTCGGTCTTTTTGTAGTGGTCTTTTTGTAGATATTTTCCTCTAATTCTTGTGATCCTGTCTTTTCAGAGGCGCTGGCTAATTGATAAGGAAATTGTGTGACTGGAAGTCTTGCCCTACTGTATGTTCTGTGAAGTTCTTTCTTACTAATGTTTTCCTGGCCTGGGGTTACAACTCTGTCATTGTCACTATCAGGAATGTGATTTGCTTTGTCTGGTTCACCCAGCATGCTTGCAGAAGTGGGTGTATTTGGGTAAAGTATATGAGTATGTGCTGTGGGAGGTGTCAGGGCTGTTGTAGTTGTTGTTGTGGCAATTATGTTTTCTTTTGTAATTGGAGACACATTCACATTTTCTGATGGAGACCAAGCGGTCTTGAATAAACCAGAATCTTGTCTGTTATGAATGCTACCAGTTGGAAGCCTAATTGGTTTTGATGTTGCAAGCACTAATGCTGGATAGATTTTGGGCCTTCCTGTTGGAAGATGTGAACTCTTTTGTGCCCCTTCAACAACTGTAGAGGTTGCTGATGCTGAACCATGTGGGATTTCTGAATTATTTTTGATGATTTCATACTGGGTACTTGGGGAAGATGAAGAGAATGACCTCAAAGGAAACCTTCTTTCAAGCTCTTTGTATGACAGAACTTTTTCAGTCTCTGTGGGATTATATTGGCTGTTTGTTTTGTCTGGACTTGCATCTGGAAGTTCTTCTAATTGTGCATGAGAGTTGTCTGACGTTAGCCTCGAGCTGGGGTCTCTTGTAATGTTTCCATGTTGAGTCTCTTCAAACGTTTTAGCTGCAGGGGTATTGGTGCTTGTAAACCACTCATGAATGGCTGCCTTCATAGAAGGATTTGGAGTATGGTGAGACAAGGTGGATTCTTTTTCTTTCTCTATAGTTGCTTTTTCTTGTTCATTTCCTACACTACTGAATGTTGATGGAGACACTAGTACTGTTGTGGTGCTTTTCTCTTGAGCTGGCTTAGCATGAGATGAGTGTGTTTCCTTTGTCACAGATACTTTTTCTTGGGATAGGGATTTGTGGGTTTTGTGATTCCTGCCACTGTATAAAGGATCTGTGTTCTCTTCATGAGTCATTTTGCCTAGTGACTCTGGTTGGCTGTCAGTTAATGGAACAGTAGTATTCATCTTGGCTCCTGCATTTTTGGCCCATGGAGATGTTTCTATTTTAGTTTGAGAGGAGGCAGTTGTCTTAGTAACGACTGAAAACTCATTTGTGACCTCTGAAGCTGAAGTGGGCTGCGGGGTGACATTTGTGACATATGCTGATGATTTAGAACTGTTTGTCTTAGTTCTAATTCGATTAGGCTTTCTTCGTCTTCCACCGTTCCTCCTGGATGGGTTCCTAGCACGTGAGGAGGAAGCATTAAGTGAATTAGTGAAGGTTGCTTTATGTCCTGAAGTGGGTTTGGTGGTTGGTGTCATAGTAAGAAGCAGTGGAATTTCTGAGGCATTCTGTTTCTCTTGAGTTATGTGCTTTTGCAGCGTCTGTGGTCCTTGCTTAATTGTACTTAGAATTTCAGTAAATGAGTACACAGCAGTTTCTGTACTTGGTTCTGTGAGGGTTTTTGCTGTGGTTGATGCTAAGCTATGATCCATCCTTTCCTGATAAACCTCTCCCACATGCTGAGGGTTTTGCAAAACCTTGTATTCTACGTCATCTTCGCCATCAGACTTTTGAATTGCTTCAGTTACATCCATTGTGTGGCTTTGGTTTTCCTGTAAATGGGTTCCATATGATGTTGTGCTCCACACAGTGCTCCCAGCAACTCCATCTGCAACCTCTGAATCTCCCACAGTAAAACGGGTCATCTGTGGTCCAACTGGGGTTTGTGTGATATATTTGCTAACTGTAAACAAATCTGAATTTGGATCTGTTTCAGGAGCTGCTATCTGGTAAATAACATGTCTTGCATCCTCAGAATCCAGAGCTCTTATATCCAAGTTGTACTCAGTAGCCTCAATAGGCATCTGTGATATTGTGACTGAGTACAATGCTTCCTTTACTGGTGCCCTAGTTGTACCTTCTGCAGATGACCCTTCAATCTTGTTAGCAATTTCTGACTGCATTGTGTAGGCAGCCTCTGACTCCTGTATTTTGTTTGTACTGGTCTTAACATAGTTTGGAGTAGTTGTTTTTGAACTATTTCCACCACTGCGAACTTTTGCCAAAATGTTAGCCCAGTGCTTTGGGTCTATTTGGTTGTTTGACATGTTGATTCTTCTTCTTGACTCAACAGTGTAAATCCTGTCCACTACTGGGGTACTTATTCTCCTCCTTGGTGTAGCAGGGCGTCTCCAGGAATTCCTAGATGGATGGCCTCCCCTTATTCCTATACTTGAGACCCTCCGTCGATTGGGAAAATCCACTTGCGTAGGAAGCGCTTTCTTGGAAAAGTCTTCAGGGTCATTATCCCCAGATGACTCCACATCGTTTGTCACAAGGACTTTTATTTTGGTTGAAACTCCCTCAGCAGGTTGAGGGCTACTGGAGTACTTCCGTAAGGGGCGCATACCTGGTGGCCTAGTTATTATTACTTTTGTGGCTAAAGTATCCATCCCATGCTCGTTTCCTGCTACACACTTATAGTATCCATTGTCTGAAAGCTGACTGTGTCGAATAATCAGCGTTCCATTTGAAGCCATAAAAATCCTGGAAATGTTTATCCACTTGTTAACAATGCTGCCATCAGGGAGAATCCAGTGTATATCAGCATCAGGGGATCCAGTGGCGACACATGGAAGGGAAAATGGTCCACCTGTGAATCCTGTTACTGGCTCAGTTACTCCTTCACCTCCAGGAGGTGGGCTGGAGGATTCCTCCACTGTCAGGCGAAAAGGGAGGATCGTAAGGTCATCTGAAACCTGTGCAATACAGTAGTAAACTCCTGAATCAGAATGATCCAGAGATTTGATTTCAAGAACACCACCACTTGAAGCTGAAAGCATGTTATCAACATTGCTATAAGGTGTTTTTAAAGTAGAGCCATCAGGTAGCATCCATTTAACTGACTCATTCCCTGAGCTATGTATAGCACAGTTTATTTTAGCAGGACTTCCCACGACAGCAGCCTGCGTTGTTCTAGTGTCGTTCCTGGACTCAATTATAACCCATCCCCTACTCTGCTGTCTTATAGATTCCTTTTCTATAACTTCAGTCAAATGGGTGCTGAGAATAATTCGAACACTTTTACTTGTTGACTGAAGTCTGTTTAGCTGGAGGTCCATTGATGACTGCATTAACCAGGGTGGGTCAGCTGCTATGTTAGCTTTTACTCCTGTATAGTAAAGTGCATCCCTTTCAACATCTTGCCGATATCTAAAGCTTGTGTAAGGCTCCTTACTTAACATTATTTCCTTTCGAAGGTGGGCTGGAACATCACTGTAATATGCAATCAATCTCCACAACCTCTCATAACTGGACCTGTCAATAGCGCACTTTAAATCTAATGTCAGAGTCACATTTGCTGATATTTGAAATTGGTTAACATAGTCCCAGCCTATACTTCTCAGCTCTCTTGGCTCAGTGACAAGGCATTCCAGGTCTACTTGATGTCCATGTTCATCTGACAGGCCCAGGGAAATATTGCCAATAGGTTGACGAAATTCGTCCACTGTCAAGAGGTCACTTTCAGTGTCCTCTGGGGAAATGGCTCTGTGAGAGGTGCGGATGATGGGACTATTGCAAGTGGGTTTCTCCAACTCCTGTAGTTGTTTCTTCTTTAGGTGATTTGGAGAGAAACACATAGGGCATAGCTGGCCACCCAGATAGGCTTTGTCCTTCTTACATTTCAGCACACCTGGAAAAGAAAAAAGGAGGGCATTAGAAGTAACTGGACATTCATCAAGATAAAGTCTTAAAATGATCTTAAAATGATTAAAATGAAAAAGGCATTGGAAACAGGTCTGCAACTAATGTTACAATTATGAGTACAGTATGATTATAAATAACATTATATAATCCTATGCAGAACTACCATTATGAGAAGATAATCACAAGTGATGATTTCTATTACTACTATTGTCAGTCATGATATTAATGACCTGGTGAATTTTTATTCCACTCTTTGAACCATCTAATGCGACAGTCACAGGTCCAGGGGTTCCCATGCAAGGAAAGGTTTTCCAGGTAGGGCATGCCTGCTAGCATCCTCTGTGATAATGTGGTCAGTATATTATCTGACAAGTACAAGTGCTTCAGGGTGGACATGGGGAAGTGTCCAAGAATAGAGAAAGTGGAGAAGGTTGCTGGATGGAGCTGCTGAAGTTGGTTGCCCTCCAGTTGGAGAAGGCGAAGAGACGTGAGACCTTGGAATGCGTCAGGGTGGATGAACTCAAGTCTGTTGTGATCCAGGTGCAACCTAGTGAGACTCCAGAGACCCATAAGGGTTTGCCTGCTAATTACCTTCAGTTTATTATAGCTTAGTTTCAGCATCTGAGGAGAAAGAGGCATTGAATTAGATATGATTTAAACAGTAGTAGTAGTACAACAAAAGAAGTACAGAGATAATGTTTTCTCAAGGGAAAAAATTGTACCTGAAGGGATATGAGGTCACCGAATGTTCCATCAGGAATTTGATGAACATCATTGCCATGCATTAAAAGAAGCTCCAATTTTCGTAACCCAGCAAAAGAGGTGTAAGTTATTCTGTTTATAGTATTAAACCTGAGTGAACAGAAGAAGGTGACAATAAGATGGTAATTATGCTGTGATGCTGCAGATTTACCAAAATAGAACCTAAATTGACTCAATTTCAGTGTGGGAGAGTAGGGCTAGTTTTGAAAAGGTTTTATCTCAGTAACTGTAAGGTTTTCAAATGCCTAGTTCAAAGTTCTCTTAAAATTAATAAAATTCCAAAATCACTTTTGTAATTTGTAACCTGCTTGACATGCAATAATAAACCTCTTGCGGAAGCTCAAACGTGCTGCTTAACACACAAAAATCACCTCATTGGTTCTCTCACGTCATGCAAACATGCTTGAGCTTCTGTTTACCACAACAGATGTGTGAGTTGATGAATGTTTATATGTGAATAAAAGCCTAAATTCAGTCTGTTCATCATATAAAGCGACTGTGTCTCTTCAGAAAATTTGGACTAAACCACTCAATTCATATGGATTAGTTTTATGATCTCTTTATGAACTTTTTGAAGCGTCAAAGTGTCAGTTGCGTAGCTGTCTATGGAGGGACAGAAAGCTTCAGATTTCATCAAAAAGATCTTAATTTGTATTTCGAAGATAAACGAAAGTCTTACAGGTTTGGAGCGACATGAGGGTGAGTAATTAATGACAGAATCCTCATTTTTGGGTGAACTATCTCTTTAAAATGTATACAATTTATTAAATACAATATTTGTTGGTTAAAGCAATTGTTTATTATTTTGTTCATTACTGATTACATTTTTGTTGCTTTATAAATTATTTTGTTTATAATCTTTTTACTGTTTAATTTTCATTTTATCTTATATATAAAAAAAAAAATAGACTGAGCACAGGTTGCATTGTGACAGCTATTCAGAGAACTGGATCTTAGAACAGGTGAAGTAGCTTTTATAACCAATAAGTTATGCGTTTATGTAGAAACACATAGGATTTACATACATATACTAATATTCACTGGAGAGAAAAGTGTGACAACAAGCCCCTGTCACCCCAATTAAGTATGATCTCAAATCCTTCCTGGGAGAGTAAGCATACTGCAAAGTTGTAGGTCACCTGTAAAGTGGACGAAATATCCCCGGCATTTGACATCATCAAGGGAAATTCCCACTAACCTACAGATGAACCCACTTGGATTAAATGTCTTAAAACAACGAGTAATAACATCCAGTTTCAGCATGCTACGATGATAATCTACAGATAAATCCGTTTTGGTTTGGAAGTGTATGTGCTGAAGTTTTCTATTAAGAAAGCTGATATCAGAAGGCGAAGAAAGAAAGCAATGTCTAAGAATAATAATCTCATGGCACAGCACAGTCAATCTTACCCCAAATTCATCCGCTCCACCTGTTTGGGCACGCCGGCAGGCACCGTGAGTAAGGAGCGGAACGTGCAGTGCACCTCTGCGGGCTGGTGGCATGCACATGGCCTCGGGCAACACCGTACCACTACAGGCAGTGCTACTAACAACAGCATCATCAAAACCTGACCATAAAAGCGACCCATCTTCATCTTCACAGCAGCAACCACCACCTTAAACTGCAGAAAGACGCAATAGTTGAAGCGGCATACTGACGAAGAATTTTTTGCTTGTGATTTCTAAGACACAATATAATATGTCTGCAAGCACAAGGCGCTCGTCCAGAAGCAAAATATAAAGACTATAGTTATCTATATTTGATCTTTTCATTGAGAAATGAGATGTTTGTTGTTAAATGTCACTGTAATCTTACAATAATAAAAAAGCATTCTTGCTTAAAATAAGTTAGGGAGAAATACTAAAATCCTATTTCATTCAAGAGCTACTGGAAAGAGAAAAAGCAAACCTTATGCTAACTTTGTTAACAGGAGATTATTCCAACTACAATCCGGCATGATTTTGATCCACGGCACCCCTCAAAATTTCATCTCCAGAAATCATGTGATAGTCCATTCACCTCAGGAAGCAAATTATCCACTGATGATGAAAAAGCTCAAAATGTTTTCATTCATAAAGTTTTTATTGGTTGTCGGTGTTCTCCTTAATCCAAGATTACTCCAATTGATTGCATTCTGATGCGGAGAAACGTCAAAACAGAATAAATAAATCTCTACAATTTTAGAGAAAGGCTGTATTTGAGAAGCGCATTGGAGACTCCAGCTGTGAAGCTGTGCGTTATGTTGGAAACGTGAGAATGGAACTTTCAGATGGCGGTGGCGGCGCTCGCGTGGATGCGTCTGCGCAGAGAAAGCAGGACCCGGGGGAGTGACCGACTGTGAGCTTTTTACACGCGTTCCTGAAAGTAATGTTTTGGATGAGACGAAGAGCTGCTGAAAAGCAGACAGTAGAGACAAAAGGTAGTGTATTTATGTTAGTTCTATGCTAAAACTTGGCAGTATCTACAAACCCAAACACGTATGTGCACAGTGTTGTTTATGGTATAGCTTTGAAGTTATTGCATCCCCCCCACTGTTCTTTTTTCCATGACATGCTGTTTTGACCCTTAAAGGTTCAGACTCTATATAAGTAAAGGTTACACAAGGTTCAAAGACTTGTTATGTCCTTCCTAGAGCCTGATCCTAGACCCTACATGCAATTCACATCTACTTGTATTATATATGGTTTACGGTGACTCTCCATAGACGTAATGTTTTTTATACTGTACAAACAGTATAGTCTATCCCCCTACACTACCCCTACCCCTAAACCTACCCATCACAGAAAACTGTTTGCATTTTTGGAATTTCAAAAAAACAGTTTAGTATGTTTTTTAAGCCATTTGGTTTACAAGGACACAGGAAGTGTCCTCATAAACCATGTTTACATTGTAATACCCATGCCATTATATACATTTGTGTCCTCATAAACCATGTATACAAGAACACACACACACAAATACTGTGCGTGCTTGAAACTGACGCATGAAGTCCCCTGAGTTCACAAGGCACCCTGAAGAATTTAGAGAAGAAAATGCAGGGGGCTGGCAAGGGCAAAGGTCACAAGCTCCTGCCTATGTTATTGACCACTTGGGAGATTCCATACATCATGTCATGTCGTTTCAAGCAGAAAGCATATCTGTTTGAAAATGACATGTATTTGCAGTCATCTTCAGTGAGCATATAGTGAGCATGAGTAAGACAAAAATAAAAACAAAATGTAATCATCTTCAAGAAAGGAACTTTCTTTCTTTCTTTCTTTCTTTCCTCACATATCAAGACATATCAAATTGATCAACAGTAAAAACAAACAAACAAAAAACAGTTATTTTAAATTGTAATAATAAATGCAGATAAATGTAGTCTTGGTGAGCTTAAACAGCTCTCAAAAATGTAAAAGAAATCTTACCGCCTGACCCCAAATGTTTGAATGGTAGTGTAAATGGAAATTACTTGATCTGATTAGTTGATTATTTATTTATTTATTTTTGCTTCAGTATGTCACACAGTAAGACTAGGAGTGTGCATTAAGAAAGTAAATAGGTTTTCCTTTTGATTTCAAGACATCTTGAATAAACTTTTGTTATGTGGGTCTTTGTGTAAAAACATATAGCAGGGGAAAAGGAGTGTTTTATGAAATCATAGTTTAGTTTTTATAGTCAAAATGGTTAACAAAACATGAAAATAAAGAAATTCCATTCTTCATTCACAATCAGGGCGTTGTTAAAAGGTAATCAAAACAGTTTTCCAAGGTGACTGGTTTTCTCAGTGAGCACATTTACACATTCTTCAAACAACATGCACAACTAATTTCCATTTCATGTTCTGTGACCTCCACATGTCGGTTTGTTTTAATGGCAGAAGAACTTCTAAACACAGTGAAAGAACCTGATGTCAGAATTTTTTAACGACTACTGACTGAGTGGTTAAAAAACAGGCCTCTCTTAAAGAAGAGGGAAATGTCTCATGCTTTGCCACAGGCCAGTCATACACTACAGTCACGCTGAATGGTCTTTGAATATACTTCTACAGTGGTCAGATGAACTAGTGCACCCGGAACAGACTTGTGAGTTCATCCTCCATCGCCTTCGATACACACACTGCACACGTGCAGGCTCACATTATGCTGAATCAGCCACCATGACTTAACTTCAACTTTCCAAAACAAATTATAGGGCTATGTGTAGCATAATGTATACATTTTTATTGCAAACATGCTAGAGGTGGAAAAAGAAATTAAGTGTGCACTCTAAAATACATTTTTAAGGATAAGCTAAATATCTGTAGCAAGTGTGCAATTAAATTTAAAGGTTTAATACATTTTTAAAAAATGTAAGTGCTCATGCAATAAAGATAATGATGTTAATTTAAGATGAGACACTACAGGCAAAAAAAAAAAAAACTTTTTCATGCATAACAATTTAGAGATTTTGGGCTTTTTTTGGCTTTTCATTTTTTTTCTTTTTTTTTCTTTTTTCTCCAGACTACTGGAAAAAACCATTCACTTTTAAGTGTATCTTTTATAGCACTTATTTGTGCTAATCTTTTATAGCACTTATCTATTTGTGTCTGTAGATTTCAATTACAGTACATATCTTTAAAATCCATTTTCTCAAAATGAGTCAGAAATCTCCACTTCAGTAGCACTTACATACACCAATTTTTAATATCTATCTATATTTTACCTATCTATATTCTGAAGGTTTTTACAGAGGGGTTTGTTTATATATTTTGCATGATTTTATACATTTTATTCCTAAAAAAAATTGATTCTGTACTTTCTGATTTATGTAGTGATAAAAGAGATATTCAAAATCCCTCTAATATGTCAAAAAAAATTATGCAAATGACTGCATATTTAATTAGAAAATGTCTCATTTGCATATTTAAACATAACATTTCAGATTTTTTTTTTGCAATTCTTAATGTAATCAATCAGCTGGGGAGGTATGGTGATATCTATTAGTTCATTTTTTAACCTGTTCACCGGGGGTGTCTTGCCTTATAGCTTGTTGTAAATTTGTTATGTCTGAGACATGATTCAACTTAATAACAGGGAGGCATGAAGAGTAGCATGTTTACAGGTTGTGAGGTCAGAAAGTGCTTTGTTAAGATTATAATCAAAGACCTTTGTTGGTATGATTTTAAATTAACATTAAAGGGTGTGCACACAGTTTAACAACAATCTCATGTTGGATTAATAATATTTTGGTGTAGTGGGAGGCATCAAAGCTTGCACCTGTTTTTCCAGACACTGTTTTGAAAGCAAATGTAGCTACCATTCAACAATGAATCTACAGTATGCAATGCAGACCCATGCACCTGGATAGCACATGTTCCCAGTGGTCCCTGAGTGGTGGTTCATCTGACATGGAAATGACCTAAGGACCTATTGCATGCATGATCTCCTTGCAAATACTTTTCAGGTGTAGGAAAAGCTTTGTTTCTGGCAGTTGAGATCTTTATGATATTGCAGAAAAAAAATATGTTCATTCATTGTCCAATTTAATTTTACTTAAAACAAAAACAAACCAAAAGTTAAACCAACAATAATGCATATTGTGGCAAGCTGTAAATTTAAAATATAATGATTGAATGAATGAATGAACAAACAAATAAATAAATAAATGCAAAATAATAATTGATTATTAGTGGGTTCTATTCTTCTTTAGCAATTATCAGATTTATTTAACATTGTTTACTTATTATTTAACTAGTATTGTTCAGATACAGGTAACTTTTTTTTTTCCAGCGTTACCAACAGCACCTGCTGTGGCAGATGTGAAATATACTGTAGCACATGTTTTGTAACATCAGTGATTTACAAAATTTTACCAGCTTCATCGTTTCCATTTTTTTGTCATCTGACACTGAAATGTGTTTTTCATTTCCCTCTGCATTAATCAACAAGTGACAGTGATTTATGCTGCTCCCAGATCAGTTTCCTTGCTTTATTCATTGAAAAGGAAACTGTAAAGCTGGCCTTGGATCAGCAAAAGGCAGCTGCAAGCTATGATCTATATTGAGCAGTGCAGTTTGACCATCTGGCCGAAGACCGACCTGTAGAATCCCACTAATAGCAAACAACATTCCCTAGACAATGAAGTCCTGTTTATTTTCACTGGTGGTCTGACCACATATGTTAAAATTATAACTGTGAGACAAATGATCCTATAATGGGTAAATTAGCTTTTATTTACATTGTCATATTTCTAATAAAGGAATATGTCATTACATAGATTTTTGTCAAAGCAATGCAAAACAAACTATGAGTCCTGAAATGAATATAGCTTATCACTTCTGTTATTACCATGACTCTTGAAATATTTCCAACCTTATCTCAGCTTTAATGAAAAAGGAGTGATGGACATTTAAAGGGCATATCTGAGAAACAAGGCAAGCACTGACAAGACAGATATAAAGATGTGCCATTTTAGCCTTTCTGTGTTTGCTTTTGGCACTTTACTGTAGAGCAGGTTTTCAGTGTGTCAGTATTAAACCGTAGCATTCAGGTTTATAGGCCATTACCCTGAATTCTCACATAGCTTTTTGTCTTGCCGTTCTGGCCTAGATCCCCAGGGCCTCCACATGGACAGCACTGTATAATAAACAGCCTCCCAACCCACTGAGTGCAGCTGGACTATTGCTAGAATCCAGACAAAGAGAGGAAAACCATGGACACTTCAACCAACAGAGAATATTTTTCACTGTGAGGCTATAAAGAAATAGTTATAGAAACTTTAAAGATGATGTGTCCAATTTCTGAACAAATAGTGCACCAAACGGAGTTGCAAAATTGACTTTTTTTCAAAGAGGTTTCCTGATCATTTCCTTCACTCACACCATTGGTTGAACATTTCTTGTATGAGGTAGCTCGCTGTTTAACCACCGTAGTATGATGCATCATTGGTGAAATTAACTAGCTAGTTAATGAAACTGTTGTAACAGTGTCTCACCTCTGTCATTAACCATATTAATTCAATTATATAGGACTGTTGTTAATGACGTCATTATCACATCATTGACCACATCAACATTACACACTGAATTCACTCTATATTTGAAAGCCACCATTTTGAACATTTAATATGCTTAAATAAAATGTAATTCTAAATTATTTTAATTTAAGTAAACTTAAAACAATCTTGCATGTCTTAATTGTTGAGAAAAGCATGCTACTGACATAAACAGCCAGACAGACAGAGCTTGAAACACGCTAGTGTCCTGTCGGTCCCACTCATCGGACTTCCAAAGATAGAAATGGAATGAAAGATATAGACTGTCCTGCACGTTCGCTTATTGTGCCCAAGAACATGGATCTATTTAAGTCCACATGTAATACTTACAACCCGAATTCCTGAAATGTTGGGATGTTTTTTTAAATTTGAATAAAATAAAACTAAAAGACTTTCAAATCACATGAGCCAATATTTTATTCACAATAGAACATAGATAACATAAATGTTTAAACTGAGAAATTTTACACTTTTATCCATTAAATAAGCTCATTTCAAATTTGATGCAAATTTGATTCAGCTGGGAGAACATTTAGCAACTAATGTCTGTAACATGATTAGCTATAAAAGGGATGTCTTAGAGAGGCAGAGTCTTTCAGAAGTAAAGATGCAGAGGCTCTCCAATCTGTGAAAGAGTGCGTAAAAAGATTGTGTAATACATTAAAAACAATGTTCCTCAACATCAAATTGCAAAGGCTTTGCAAATCTCATCATCTATAGTGCATAACATCATCAAAAGATTCAGAAAAACTGGAGAAATCTCTGTGCGTAAGGGACAAGGCCGAAGACCTTTATTGGATGCCCGTGGTCTTCGGGCCCTCAGACAACACTGCATCAGTCATCGGCATGGGCCCAGGAATACTTCCAGAAACCATTGTCGGTAAACACAATCTGCCGTGCCATCTGCAGATGCCAACTAAAGCTATATCATGCAAAAAGGAAGCCATATATAAACATGGTCCAGGAGCGCCGTCATGTCCTGTGGGCCAAGGCTCATTTAAAATGGACTGTTTCAAAGTGGAAAAGTGTTCTATGGTCAGATGAGTACAAATTTGACATTCTTGTTGGAAATCATGGTCGCCGTGTCCTCCGGGCTAAAGAGGAGGGAGACCTTCCAGCGTGTTATCAGCGTTCAGTTCAAAAGCCAGCATCTCTGATGGTATGGGGGTGCATAAGTGCATACGGTATGGGGGTGCATAAGTGCATACGGTATGGGCAGCTCTGCACTGACAACGAGAATTAGAAGGAAGTAAATACATATTTGGGTGGTGTAATATTATAAGTAATCATATATTAAAATAACCCATGTTATTTAAATTACTAAAATAGCCTATAGACAATAATGAACAATAATAATTCACCACATTGCATAGGATGTATGATGCGATCACCATCAGACTCTCCATCACTCATGGCATTTAGGGTTTCTAACTCTTCGGCATTCATAAATCGCCGGCTTTTACTCATTGTGACTTTATTTATGAAACCGATGACCGCTAATTCAGTGAGTGAAAGGCATTGCCTAACAACAATGTTTAAACATAAGGGGACGCGAAAATGACAGCGCGAAAATACAGGCATTATATAGTGGGTAAATTGGACCCGCGCGGCGCTTATAGGTATAAATGCCCCATTTTTGATCTGGTTTTATCTAAACAATTTTTAACACCAAGGGATTGTAAATTACACAATTTTAGTAAAAGTCAATGAGTGGGAGACTTGAATGTTTTATTGAAAACCTGTTATGTACATTTGAAAAACAGCCACGGGTAAAATTTACCCTGTGGCGGTTCTAGTGTTAGACGAAAAATACGTCAAAGACAACCATGAACTCTTCAGCAGCTGGAAACCTATATCAGACAAGAATGGGACCAAATTCCAACACCGAAACTCATAACCTCGATGCCCAGATGTCTTTAAACTGTTTTGAAAAGAAGAGATGCTACATCATGGTAAACATGCCCCCGTCCCAACTATTTTGAGACCTGTAGCAGGCATAACATTTGAAATGAGCTCATTTTGTGCATAAAATTCTAAGCCCAGAATTTGTTATGTTATCTATTTTCTATTGTAAATAAAATATTGGTTCATGTGATTTGAAAGTCTTTTAGTTTTCATTTATTCAAATAAAAAAAAAACATCCCAACATTTCCAGAATTTGGGTTGTAGAATAAACTCTAACTACAGGTCAAGAGCTGTAGTTCCAATTACACAAGTTTGCTATGCTGCTTGTGAATGTTCATTGGAACTATGGTTTAGGGAATTGCTAAATCTTTGAATTATGTTGGTAACTACAAAACTTGTGACCATTGTTGGCTAACGATGTTCAAACAAATGAAACTGTAGAGTTTTTGCCCAATTCTTTGTGGAAATCAACCAAGAAATATTTTTTTTTAATCCAGAATAAGCAGGGATAAGATATAATATTTAAAGATCACAAAGAATTACATTAACAAATTTCTGAGAAATGTGTTTGCTGCTTGTATAAAGACAATACATTCTACAGTCTAAAGTAAGACCAAGTCTAAACTGTTCTGATGTTCTTCCAATGCTCTCATAATGCATTTCAGCTGAGTCAATATTTATCCAGAAACTGTAGGAAAACACTGCGTATCTAAGTCGCATAATCAAGCTTTAGGCAAATGATTCACCCGAAAAAATGCACAGCACTCCTTTAGAGTGCACACTTATCTGTTATACAAAAACTGGTTTGATAAATATTCCTCATATTAGAGATTAATACTTTTAATCTTACACAGAATAAAAAATGAATAAATCTCATAGCACATGCAATCTCTCTGCAATGAGGTAAGATGATTTCTTCACCACCAACACATCTGTCTTAGTGGGCAGGAAAGATCTTCTGTATTTCACTAGTCCATCAAAACAGTGTTTGAATCTTCAGGCAGGCAAACTTTATACGAGTTTACTCACAAATGCATTTTACCCCACTTTTGGTAATGAACTGCTTCCTGCAACAGCTAAATCACATGTTGTCTGTTGGAACATAACACCTGGTCTTGATTACTGTGATATAAGATAACAGTAAATCACAGAACTGTGTGTACTACTGAGAAATCATGGCCAAGGTATGTGGAAAATACTGAATGTGATTGCACACTAAACCAAACATGCCCTGGCACATTCTTTATTTTTTACAGGTTAAAGGCAAGAAAAATTATAGAAATCTATCCTGCTTTTTCCAGGTCTTACATTAGTTTGTGTCCTCTAAGAGGGGTTTTCCTTTCTCCAGAGATGGAAGCAGACCCTGCGTATTCTGATTAAAACACTTTAATGAAGACCACCTGTGGAGTGGCACTGAAATTAATACCTTTCTTTCCAGGTTGTCACATGTGGGGGAGAAAAGCTTAGAATGTTCATTAATAAAATCCCTGAAAGCAAAAAGAAAGAAGAAAAGAAAAACTAAAATTGATCTCCCTTAAGTGATGCTATGAAAAGTAGACAACTTTTGAAGATAAAACAAATTGATCTGAAAAGAACGAGAATTTCTTTTAAATTATTTTTAATTTTTTACAGCTATGACTTTTTGGACTTTTCGAGGTAACAAAACTTAATTGATGCAAATGTTGAACCCCAGTGACTGGAAAACCTCTTAGGTCAACGAGAGAATATAAATCAGTATTATCCCAGAAACCCCAGATTACACAGTGCAACATATTTTCAACATGTCTGGCTCAGATCGCAAACAGATGCTAAGCATATAAAATGCTCTACTGTAAGTGCAGGATTATATAACAACTACCTGTAGCAACAGTAATGACTAAAACACAAACCTGCTCACATAATTAACTCAACAGCTGTAGAACACATTCAAAGAATGCATTTCAAAACAACCACCTCCAAAAAAAAATAAAAACAGACACTTCTTTAGGTGTTCTGCCCAGTGAAATCAGTAAGATGCATGAGATGTTTCTTAGACATCAAATTGAACATAAACTGAATCACTAAATGGTGAAACAGACCTACAGTATTTAACATCTGCTGTAGACCAGCCTGTCCACCAAAGGGTGATAAACTGAGAGTTGTTTCAGATGTGCTTCCAGAGCAGTTGTTTTAAATTGTGATTTTAATTTGAACGATTTCTGAGACTTCGTAGACTTCTTGGGGTGCGCCGGATATGGTCTACTAATACATTAGTTATCTGACTGCTAACTGTTAAAAAATAGGTTTGAATCTATCTTTCTCTAGTGAATAAACCTGCAATCCCAAATTCTGAGTGCTTACTTGTTTAACATTGTAAAGATTGATATCACACATTGCAAATTGTTTAAAACACTTCTTGTCTTGAAGTCTTGTCAAATAGTAACTGAGAGAATCTGGATTTTTAACAGATGTACCTCTAAACAAATCCACATGGACTCCTTTGGAGAAATGCAGTGAAAGGCAAGAATGTGGAAATTTTTGTTTGACCCCAGAGGAAGAGACCCTGATAGGATCCACACACAGAGGGAGGAGCTCCTATGGGAAAGTAATTAAATTACAGAGCTTTTAAGTGAATTTCATAAATTGCTCATTAGTGTAGATCAACATGATGATATAAACGATACAATTTGGAAGGATACATTAAATTAGTTTTATATCCTCCTGTGGCAGACATTAATAAGGTTGCCATATCACTACACTGACAGCCAGTGTTGAATTAAAGTTGTAAAGTATTGACCTTTTGCTTCTGGAATGAGATAAACTAGATGTCTGTTTCATGAGTGAGAAAGCAAGACATGTCTATCGGAATGTCCATTCAACAGCAGCCCAGAATATTTGTAAGGAAAAAAAAAAACAGTCCAATGATCAGAATCGAAACCAGTTTATTGGAATCACCTCACTGTTATATGACATCAATTATAATTATATGCGCAATTAAATGCATGTCACTTTTGCCTTTCGGAGCAAATGGACAACAGAAATGTTGATTGTAGTCTGATAAACAAAGGTGAGCTACAAATCACATTATCCAGGTCTGTTAGTCAAGCTTTGCAAAACTAGGACTAATACGATTTTATAATACGGGCCGTTTACACGACACTGTTTTCAACTAAAAACAGAAAACTTTGTATGCGTTTTGGACATTCGTTTACACGACAATGGTGTTTTGGTGGCCTGAAAACTCAAACTTTTGAAAATGGGTTTCAAAGTGCAAGTTTTTGAAAATGCTACTGCTATCTCCGTGTAAACGGCAAAAAAGCTAATCTGTGAAAACGGTGACGTCATGTGCATGCGTATTGCGTGTTTAGTCCATCCACCTTATTTTTCAACACAGAAGTAAGGTGTTTTCTGTGAATGTGCGACACTTTAGATTTATTAGCCGCTATAGGAAAATAATGAGAAGATTATCAAAGTACAGTAAAGTGTAAAAATAAGATGGTTAAGCATGTGTGTTTAGCGTGAGTGCTCTGTAAAAGAATGCGTATGCGCATAGTCTTTCTTTACAAAGTGACAGCATACATAATACAGCGTTTTAGTAATTTTCTCAAATCGTTTCGCGGAACGTTGTCATCTGTACAAAGAAAAAAACTTTCCTGTTTTTAGTACATTGTTGTCATGTAAATGTACCCTAAAGCAGGGGTGTTCAAACCTGTTCCTGGAGGGCCACTGTCCTGCAGAATTTAGCTCCAACTTGCCTCAACACACCTGCCTGGAAGTTTCTAGTATGCCTAGTAAGACCACAATTAGCTGGTTCAGGTGGGTTTATTTGGGGTTGGAGCTAAACTCTGCAGGAATGTGGCCCTCCAGGAGCAGGATTGGACACCCCTGGACTAAAACATTCACATGCCATATTAAAAAGATAAATGGATATTTTTGTCCAACTGAATCAAGTTCTTAAAGGGCCTGTAAAAACCTGTCCACACAAACAAAAATTGTGTGCAGTTTTGCATTAAAATTTGTCTGGTTATCGCATGCACTTTGTATGTTCAGACAAATGTGTAAAAACAGGAAGGGGGCGGAATGAAAATACAGTTTCACTCTCTGACAGTAATTGGCACTTTTAGAAAAGTAGAAATACCCCAGTAAACCCGGTACACAAAGTGCTGTGCAACTCTCCGTCTGTAACACATGCTTGTCACAGAAAAAAAAAGAAATCAGTGTTTATAGCCTTTAATTCTTTGTATTCACTATGGTGTTTGTCAAACACCACCAAATGCAAGAGGACAGAGACAAAATAGTCAGTTCTGGATTCTTCCTCTGCTATTGCGAAGCAAAATAATCTGTTTGTGAGCACCACTAAGTTAAGTAACATCAGCGGTTCTGAAAATGTGACAAAAGATTCATATCAGTATAAACAGATGCATTAACAGCATTCATTCAAATGGAAATGTTTATTGTACCAAATTTTCTCACCAAATATTATTCTTGGTGTGAATGGGCCTTAATTGTACTTGGTGATTTTATTATTTGTTGTATGAAGAATAAGGCCAGCCATAACTAGTTACTCCTAACTTCTGTTTTAATGACTTGATGTTTGAAGTTACAACAGCAAAGGCTTTAATAAGATGTCCTTGGTCACACTTCAAAAGGGAAAGAGATGGTGAACTAATGGCAGTTTACCTGCAAGGCAGTAATAACAGGGTGATGACAGGGGTCGACCTTTATGGGACACCATGTTTGCATTATAACTTGCATAATAAAGGGCTACAAAGGGTTCATGGCATAAGCAAATTATTAGCTCTTTTCTTCTCTTGATTTCATTTAATCTCCTCAATGTGACACAACAGCTATTTAGCAAGCTAAAGTAAAACCGAAGACAGCTGAATCAGTTAATCCTTACAAAGTGTTTGTATCAAATAACTTGTCATCATACACATACATCTGTTAAGAAATGAAATCAACCTGTTATCACTGACCTGGAAATGTCTGAACTGATTTTAAAGGACACTGCATTCAGTAACAAGATGGGCTGATAGGAAGGCCTTAGGCAGTGCTTAAACTTGCAGTGTGCTGATGGTATGATAAATCTTTGGATTGTCTTTCAGCCATGAGCTTTAGTTTTATGTTTCCTCTCTCAAAGCTAAGACATCTCCTGGAAACTATGCCAGAATACACTTCACTTCTGCCAGGGCATGACTCACTTGTCTACTGGTGCCTGTTGAGCATGTCAGTGTGTCAAGGACTGAGGGGCTTTTATAGGGGCTTATAAAAGGAATGACAGATGGGACACTGAATTCACCATGATTAAATCGAATTATATTGTAGAATTGTTTATCACACTTTATACGGCAGCATTCATATTATTCTGTATTTGCATATAGTATTGAAACATGTTGCCTGCTCATTCATTTTTCAATGTTGTACGATTAAAAGTCATACAAATAAGCTCTTCTTGAAGCAACACAGATTATAATGACACCACACCAGAGGTCTGTCATTCTAGGTGCATTATGTGGCCACATCCACATAGCCAGATAACACCTGTACCAGACCACAGTTCTTGACACAGATGTCAAATTGGTGCACCCTTGAAAAATGTAAGTGCTCTTGTTTTGAAATTCTGCTTTCCATCTTCTTGTATTGTCTCTGTTTCTTATAGTTGGCTTGAAACAGAAGTCGTGACTGACTTTACTTCCATACTGTGATGTATTTGCAAATAATTTAGGTAGAAACGGTGTAGAGCGGGACTTGATTTTATCCATTGGTTGTTGTTTGAATTGTGAAAAGCGAGCGTTGCATACTGAATTGAAGGCAGATCTGAATGCGATTGGCTGAACTACAATGTGGCCTTGCAAATGTCAACAGAGAGAATTGAGCATATCAGAGGAAGAGCAAATTATGAAATTCTGATTAAAAATTACAAGCAAATTGCTTAATGTATATAATCCTTTTTTTTTGGCTATCAGATGTTGTGCTTGTAGGTCATAATACTGTCAAATGGTTGTTCCATCCAATCCTTGTTTCCACTAAGTTTACGGATTCTTCTTAAGAGATTATCTTTGTGTTTTGCTGTGATGAAATAAAGCAGCATTTAGATCCTCACAACATCCTCAAGTAGCAAGCACAGGAACACAGAGGATACAAGAAGTAATAATGTACAAAATAACGAACTAAACAAATTTATTTTGTAATAAGGGTTTTTTTTTTTTTCCATTTGGAGCAATTCAAGCTTGAAGTGCCATCCTTATATTTTTGAGTTTTCTGCTACTACAAGCAACACAACTTGACAAAACACATTTACACAGGATGTGTTATTGCATTCAATATGGAATGAAACAGAATGCAGTGGTCTGCAACACATTTTACAAGGCACTTCTTGTTTTTCACTTAAAAATGTGGCACTCATTGCATTAAATAATAGCCAAGCGCATTACCCCAAAACATACTTTATTCAATATTTGTGTATACAGTGGTATGCAAAAGTTTGGGAACCCCTTGCAGAATCTGTGAATGATTTTAACAAAATAAGAGAGATTAAACAAAATGCATGTTATTTTTTATTTAGTACTGTCCTGAGTAAGATATTTTACATAAAAGATATTTTACATAAAAGATGTTTACATATAATCCACAAGACAAAAAAGTAGCTGAATTTATTAAAATATCTCTGTTCAAAAGTTTGGGAACCCTTGATTCTTAATACTGTGTGTGGTTACCTGGATGATCCATGACTGTTTTTTTTTGTTTTGTGATGGTTGTTCATGAGTCCCTTGTTTGTTCTGAGCAGTTAAACTGAGCTCTGTTCTTCAGAAAAATCCTCAAGGTCTTGCAGAAATGTCAGTTTTCAAGCATTTTTTGCATATTTGAACCCTTTCCAGCAGTGACTGTATGATTTTGAGATTCATCTTTTCACACTGAGGACAATTGATGGACTCAAACACAACTTTTAAAAAAGGTTAAAACATTCACTGATGCTCCAGAAGGAAACAGTGCATTAAGAGTTGAGGGGTGAAAACTTTTTGAATTTAAAGATCAAGGTAAATTGTACTTAATTCGTCTTCCAGGAAACATGCAAGTATCTTCTGTTGCTTCCGAAGGGAAGTACTAAATGAAGAAAAAAAAAAATATTTCAACAAAATAAGAAAAATTTGGACTTCTTCATCCTGTTCAAAAGTTTTCACCCCCCGGCTCTTAATGCACCATGTTTCCTTCTGGAGCATTAGTGAATGTTTGAACCTTTTTTAAAAGTTGTGTTTGAGTCCCTCAATTGTCCTCAGTGTGAAAAAATGGATTTTAAAATCATACAGCCACTGCTGGAAAGGGTTCAAATATGCAAAAAATCCTTGAAAACTGAAGAATCTGCAGGACATGGAGGATTTTTCTGAAGAACAGAGTTCAGTTTAACTGCTCAGAACAAACAAGGGACTCATGAACAACCATCACAAAACAAAAAAAACAGTCATAGATCATCCAGGTAACCACACACAGTATTAAGAATCAAGGGTTCCCAAACTTTTGAACAGAGATATTTTAATAAATTCAGCTACTTTTTTGTCTTGTGGATTATATGTAAACATCTTTTATGTAAAATATCTTACTCAGGACAGTACTAAATAAAAAATAACATGCATTTTGTATGATCTCTCTTATTTTGTTAAAATTATTCACATTTTCACAGATTCTGCAAGGGGTTCCCAAACTTTCGCATACCACTGTAGATCTTAAACTTGTTTTCATAGGCAAAAATTTTGGCTCCATTACTCACAAACAAGAACAAAGACGAGACATAACAAATCTTCAAATAAGTCAGTTCCTCATTTTGACTAACAACCAAGCAGAGTCAGACTGATGATGCAGACTGACCACCAAGCAATTCATTTATAAGAGCCTTGCAGTTATTTGAAGACTTTGGAAAAACAATCGTTAAAATGATTTGTTTGTGTCATACATGCGTGTCTGCTTTTCTGTAAAAGTCTAAATAAAGTCAGATCAAATTCCATTAACAATTCACACAAAACAACACTGGATGAACAATAAAGTATTCTGGTACCCATACGGCCTAAAGAAAAGCATTACAGTTAATTAAGTGGAAGCGTTTCCGATCATTCTTTTGTACGAGTCCAAATCATAATGATACTGAAACATTCTGACAGTTACAGCCATGAATCACAAATATATGATCACATAAAAGTCTCCTCTATTGCTCTTATCCACCACTTGAATAAGACGCAGATCCAGTGTAATATAATTTCAATTAGATCTTTTACTTCTCCATGTAAGAAGATCCCCTCTAATTTGATTCTCATTTCCGTGCAACATCTTCCCCTCTAATCAGACCGTTAGACTGTAATCACGAGAGCTACAGTGCAGTTCACTCCTTCCCCAGAGGCTCTGCAAATGGACGTTTAGATCTGAGTAAGCATATTTGTGCAATGACCATCACCGTGGAGGCCTGCTCCAAATTCACTTGCCGTTACACTCAACAGCTGGTTAATCAAGAAATATTACAGCACTGCCGGTGTTAAAATAGGAAATCTAGGCTGACCTAGATATGGTCTTTATGTATCTGCTGACCTTAAGTGCCCCCTGTACTGAGAGGGTTTTGTGCCTGATAGTGCCTGATTTTACTGATAGTAAAAATGAAATTTGTGTCATCATTATACTTACCATCTTGTTGTTTCAGATGTGGAACACAAAAGAAGATCCAATAAGGGGCAACATTGGAACCCACTGACTTTTATTGTATGGATAAAAACAGCCCTCAAGTATGAGCTCCATATTTTTTAATACATAATAATATACTATAAGCCATACATGCCTGATGTTTCAAATGTGATACTCAACAAAAAACCCATAATCAACTTTTTTTTTTTAAATAACCTGTTCCAAATAAATAAATAAAAATAAAGTAAAAAATAAAACCATTGCCCAGTGTTTGAATATAAATGTGTTAAATCCTCTTTTGATCAGTAACCCTCTCCAAATCAGGCAAACACAGTTAAATTAGATTATGTGTTTACCTTAATCGGCTAAAGGGCACAGGGATATTGATATTATGAGCTGAGAAATGCAATTAGTTCATGAAATGGAAACAGATGCTCTTTGAATTATTCCTGTTACCCTATCCAGCTGCCTGCTTTCTTTGTTTACTTGAAACAAATCTCTAGAAAGTATGTTCCCAACCAAGCTTGAAATTAAGAAAGCATTTGAACATATCTACTGATGATTTTGTTTGTTGTCTGATTCATCGTGTTTCATAGAAATTTTTGGAATTTAGTGAATCATTTTGCGGGTTTGATGACATGTCTTTGGAAGGCCTAGTTTTGGAGAGTGCATGTAATTGAAGTTAGCAAAATGGTGGAAGCTAGTAAAATGCCTGAAATCATGTAAAGGACCTTTAATTGCCAAGAAGCAGCTCCCAGTGAGTGCACTTAAAGGGATAGTAAACTATCTCTTAGAAACAGATGCACTTTGTTTTGCACTTTGTTTTGAACTTAGTTAATACTTTGCCAGGATCTTGCTGTTTCAACCTGTTCTTAATCCAATGTCATCAGATGTTGATATTGAGCTACACGACAGGTAAACCCATTGCATTCAATGAGAAACCTTTAATTGATGTGAAGCGCATCAATATTGTTTATTATCATAAAGAACTTTCTTAAAATATCTTAATTTTGCTGGCTAAAATGTCTCCACAGTTGTGTATATTTCTAAAGAAATATGTATATTATATATATATATATACTCACAGGACTGGATTCTGATTGTGCTGGATCTGAACAATGCAAAGCTCCTCCAGGAGACAGACTGTGATCCAAATCTGGAATAAACCATCACTGTTTTTATATTGACCGAGACAAACTCTCAGATGGTGAGCTTCCCTTCCAAAGTACTAACAGGTGTGTATCAGTGAAAGAACTGCACATGATACATCTGCACAGAAAAAGTTAATATCAGAGCCAAATACAAACCAAATCCAGTATCTGAATCACATTCACATACACACTTCTCCCTTTCAAAAGACGGACATTACTTGGTGTAGCCCACTAATAGCTTTTTGTTGTGTGCACAATGTCAACATATACTGTATACACAATTTTTGGTCTTTTAATCATTAATAAAATTATCTAAATGTTTTACTACAATGAATTGAATATTAATTTAGTATGATTTTATTTGTTGGATATGGCTGAGAAGTTCAAGACATCTAAAGTGGGACAGACTATGCTAGATAATAAGGTTATCCAACATAGTTCTCACAACAAAACACAGTGAATTTGTTACTATAATGCTTTATGTGGAAAGTGTCACCAATCTAGCAGCAGTTTCTGCCTTTTATATCACATTTAGTTTAGCAAGACAAGAAGGTGTCTGATGCTGCCTTTGGAAATTTCCTACTTCCCACTTCTCAAGTGCTTTATTGTTGGAAAGAATAGGAATCATGGAGGAGACCAGGTACATTATTGACTATTTCTTGGGGAAACGTATTAAAGCTAAAATGTATTGAAGATATTTAGTCAATATATGACAGATTTTGAATTGAATCTCATTCAGTGCCAACCAACATTACCTATACTATGTATGTATTCACTGTTCTGCACATTTATAAGGTCCAGTAAAATAAAGTCTTGTAAAATATATATATACAGTGGGTACGGAAAGTATTCAGACCCCCTTAAATTTTTCACTCTTTGTTATATTGCAGCCATTTGCTAAAATCATTTAAGTTCATTTTTTTCCTCATTAATGTACACACAGCACCCCATATTGACAGAAAAACACAGAATTGTTGACATTTTTGCAGATTTATAAAAAAATAAAAACTGAAATATCACATGGTCCTAAGTATTCAGACCCTTTGCTGTGACACTCATATATTTAACTCAGGTGCTGTCCATTTCTTCTGATCATCCTTGAGATGGTTCTACACCTTCATTTGAGTCCAGCTGTGTTTGATTATACTGATTGGACTTGATTAGGAAAGCCACACACCTGTCTATATAAGACCTTACAGCTCACAGTGCATGTCAGAGCAAATGAGAATCATGAGGTCAAAGGAACTCTGCCTGAAGAGCTCAGAGACAGAATTGTGGCAAGGCACAGATCTGGCCAAGGTTACAAAAAAATTTCTGCTGCACTTAAGGTTCCTAAGAGCACAGTGGCCTCCATAATCCTTAAATGGAAGACGTTTGGGACGACCAGAACCCTTCCTAGAGCTGGCCGTCCGGCCAAACTGAGCTATCGGGGGAGAAGAGCCTTGGTGAGAGAGGTAAAGAAGAACCCAAAGATCACTGTGGCTGAGCTCCAGAGATGCAGTCGGGAGATGGGAGAAAGTTGTAGAAAGTCAACCATCACTGCAGCCCTCCACCAGTCGGGGCTTTATGGCAGAGTGGCCCGACGGAAGCCTCTCCTCAGTGCAAGACACATGAAAGCCCGCATGGAGTTTGCTAAAAAACACCTGAAGGACTCCAAGATGGTGAGAAATAAGATTCTCTGGTCTGATGAGACCAAGATAGAACTTTTTGGCCTTAATTCTAAGCGGTATGTGTGGAGAAAACCAGGCACGGCTCATCACCTGTCCAATACAGTCCCAACAGTGAAGCATGGTGGTGGCAGCATCATGCTGTGGGGGTGTTTTTCAGCTGCAGGGACAGGATGACTGGTTGCAATCGAGGGAAAGATGAATGCGGCCAAGTACAGGGATATCCTGGACGATTAATAAATCTGCAAAAATGTCAACAATTCTGTGTTTTTCTGTCAATATGGGGTGCTGTCTGTACATTAATGAGGAAAAAAAAGAACTTAAATGATTTTAGCAAATGGCTGCAATATAACAGAGTGAAAAATTTAAGGGGGTCTGAATACTTTCCGTACCCACTGTATATATATATTTATATATATATATATATCAAATGGTTTATTTATATGTTAATATACGACTCTAATGGCAAGATCAAGCAATGTAGATGTTTTGGGGGAAAAAACAAATAATACTTAACATTTGCTACAGCAATATTTCTCTCCTCCGCCATGTTTAGAGTTTATGACCTGTCAAATTTGGAAACTCTGGTATCAAAATTATTTTAGAGTTTCCCAGTCATTAATACGACTTGAGAAGCTGTTGATGTCCGATAGCACGTGAAGGAAGCTTGAGGTGTAGCTGTTAGATGGGTGGGGTTTCCTCTTTGATAATATCTCATTGAGGGTGTGGTGGTGGTTTGAATACAGGACTCTTTGATGTGATCAGAAGCTAAAGTAATTTAAATGCACTGATCACTGTGGTTACCTGCTTTTAGAAGGTGTCGCCCTATAGAGTTTTGTCTCTAAATTGAGGTTTTTGGGGTGGTTTGACCCGTTTACTCCAGTAGGTAAAGGGTTAAGTGAGCGAGGGTGTAATGGTAGGTTTGTAGGCTTTTATTCTTTATTATGAAGTACACTCCAACACACTCAGCAACTTTCAAGGTTATTTGCTCCAAGCTGCAAATTCACATCAGGTTTATTTCCAACACAGCAGCACTGGCCCTGTAATTTCTTTTCCTAATAAATAAAGTAACCCCGATGCAATAAAAGAACAAAATCAGTCTTTTTTTTTTACCAACAATTCCACTATGGAACAAAGGGAGATTAGAGAACATCATTCAGCGCCCCTGACTCAGCCAAAAAGTGTCATCAGGTAAGAGCTGTGTTGACAGTACTAAGAATTGAAACAGCAGCTGCAACTTTTCACATCGCAGCTTCAGAGAACATCTTTCAACGGGTGATGTATCGAAATTTTGTTGGATTTGAGCAACCCAAACACACACAGATGAGTGTACACAAAGCTGAATACACTGTAGTCTTAGAGTTAAATGGAAATGTCATTTACGTCTTATGAGTAAAGTGTTTTTTCTGCTTTCCTGTCACATGTGGGAATATATTACACAAAACTGCCAAAGTGCAGAGGTGCACACACAATACATACCATACATTAAAAACCATTTCCTATCAGGTTGAGGACAGATCCATCGTGCGGGCATTTAGAAGACCGTAAGGGAACTATTAAGTAAAATTAGTCTGTCCCAGTGGTGTGTCTGACAGGACTAAATATCATTAAAATGTTTAAACTGTAGTCGGATTTTACAAGGAGCAGAGCGAAGAAAGAAAGTTATGTTTGAACATTTCACTATGGGTGAAGTCTAACCACAGGGGTCAGAGAATGAAATAACCTCTTAAAAATGCAATAGTCTCAATGGATGAGGTCATTCATCTGCTTTTGCAGGGAAGGAGTGATGCTAATTTGTCTGTTAACTGCTAATGTACATTTAATATACATTTTACATTAATACTTAAGGAAAGTAAACTATAAAGGGACCAAAAGAAGGAAATACAAGCATATTAAACTGTGGAAAACACTTAATCTTGGGTATATAGGAAAATGAGAATATATTAAGACACTTACAATAAATGGTCTAATAATTTTCCCTAAGCTAGTCAAAGTTTAAAAGGTTACAGAGACTGGTTTGAATCAGTTTGCTAAGAGCGTATGGCTTAGTGCCATCAGACAGAGTCCAACCCATCTCAATAAGACCTCAACAAGTTTTGTCAGCGTACACTGAAATGTTATAACAGGCAGTAGGTGTATTAGTCAAATAGTTTTGCCCACATGAAAAGTTCAGTTTATTTTCATGGTTATAGTACTTGCAGATTTCCATAACAGCTTGGTTGAAGTTAACATTGCACTTGTACCATCTCAAATACACCAAAAATGTTCAGAAGGCAATAAAAGAAAAGTACTGAAAAACTTAAAACAAAACGTAATTAAAAACCAGTATAAAATCCTATGCTGGGTTTGTCAATTTTTAAGTTCATAGAACTTCATTTTAGTTTTTGCTGTTGCAAATAATATAAAATACAATCTTTTCTCAAACAAGTGTAAAAAAGAACACACTAAAAACTGAGAATACAGCAAAAATCATCCACACAGGGTACAACAACATACAAATAATAACAGAACAATCCAAAGATGGTAACAGCTGTAAAGTCCATATGAAATCTGCAAGTTCCTAGTACAAAATTGCATTTGCAATTTAAAAAGAACAGCAATTTCAAGAAATTATCTTAATAAATGGTTTTCAGTAGACACTTTACAATGATGGATAACTGCTTCAAACAAAAGCAGTTACAAAAAACTAGGGAACTCCAGAATCAGAAATAATGGTTTTGAACATACACACAGTAGCTACATTTCTAAAGCATTTCACACCATACTCAGTTCTCTTCCCATTATGCAAGGCTTTCAACATGCCAACCGTGTATTAAGTGGCATTATAAAGCAATGTAAACTGTGTTTGCTAAATTCACCCCCATATCAATGCAAGGCAACTTTAGAAAACACCTGGCTAGTAATTTTTTTTAAGTGTTAATGCACTTAACCAATTATTAAACACATAGAAAACATCATAAAGCACAACAGCCAAAGTATTTGAACAGACATCTGATAATACAAGCATTAATGCAGATTTATTAGTTACCTACAGGTTTGTGAGGTCAAGTTTGATTAGGTAAGTGCTACTGTACCTCTATTTTACCTGGTATTCTCAGTACGACATCCTGGCAGGAATGTGTTAAAAAGCTCTTTGGATTTTTGGGGCCATTCACACAAAACACTTTTTTTTTCTTCTTTCTCCCATATCTATGGAAACCCATTTCCGCCACTTAAGAAAAATAAATTATAATTTGATATACATAATTGACAAAAAAGTCAAAATTATGAGATAGCGTTTTTTTAATTATAAAAAGTAGAAATGATTACAAAAAGTCAAAATTATGAATCATAATTACGAGATGAAGTCGAAATTGAGATAAGTCATAAGTCATGAGACAAGTCAAATGACAAGTCAAAATGATGAGTCGAAACCTATTATGAGATAAAAAGTCATGACAAAGTTGATAGAGATAAAAAAAAAAAAAATAGAAAGTCTGACTTTTTATCTCCGTTTCAAATTGTCATATGACTTATCTTAATAATAACAAAGTCACTTATGATTTTTAATCTCATAATTTAGAATTTTTCATATTTCTACTTTTCCCCCCTCATAGTTATGACTTAGTATGTCATAGTTATGATTTACCAAAGCATTTTTTCCCCTTGTGTTCTGGAAATGGGCTTCCATACATATGAACAGGTTATAGTATTCAAATAAAATACTGGAACAAACTATTCACCTATTGTCTGAAGAGAGGGGAAAAAAAAAAAAAATCTGTCAGGCTCGATCGAAACGTAGGCATACAAGCAGCACTTTGTGTTTAGTAAATATGACAGAATTCAGGAGACTTAAGCAGTGTGGGATCTGTTCTGTGTAGATTAATGACTATTTGGAACCTAACGTAAATTCTATTTCAGACTATACATTTTTGTAATAATTTTAAATGAATTAAAAAAAGAAGAAGACAATTTTAAAATTGTTGGCCGTTATTAAAGGAAATATTTATAATAGTAACCCAGAAATGTGACTATTCTTATTCTTATTATTTGATTTAATAGACTGGCAGTTTTGTTAGTTGAAACGCTGTGAGTGTAAAAGCACAATGTTGCAGTTCCGCTGTTGTTTTGTTGATGGGCCTGCTCAAGTGTGCGGTGTGAAACAGGCCTTACATAGATAAACCATGTAAGAGGAAAGGATCAACACAGCAAGTTCAGGTAACCAGAAAAGAAAATTTGTCAGACTTTAAGCTCTGATTCAGCAAGCTTTTCAAGATATAAAGTCATAACAAAAGCATGGCCATTCACGTTTTTGTATAAACGAAGTCATTGTCTAGATCCAGCAAAAGGAACCTTGAACAGAACCTTGTTATTGCTAATTTAAAATGATATTTTTGCATAATATAAAGAGACAGACTGTGTTGAATGACGTTATTCATTACTTAGTAGATGCTGAAGTGATAAACTGTTTCCTCCTTATTCGTTTGACGATAATTATAATAATAACAGTGATCACAAGGAGTCTATTTCTGTTTCTCAAGTGTGCAGGACTCAGGGACAAGCAGGGAAGACATACCTATATTAATGCAACTATGACCTTTTAATGTCCTCCGAATGGCTAGGTTAAACCTTTAGCTCCAATTCATTATCTTCTACCAAGTCCTGTCGTTTGTGTCATTAAAAAGAATTTCCTTTCAGAAGTTCTTGAAAATTTCCAGATCCTTAGCTGCTACTGGTGTGTCCTTCTTCCACTCATCCTCTGGATAGGTGTCGAAGTTAGACGTGTCACCCTCATGAGATACCTTTGGAACTATGGGTGGCTGTCAAAGGAAGGAGAGAAACTCATTAACGAAGCTTCAGATACAGCTAAATATACAGTATCGTTCAAACAATCGGGGTCACTACTTTTTTTTTTTTTAAAGAAGCTACTAATTTTATTCAGCACGGATGCATTAAATTGATCAAATGTGACAGTAAAGACTTTTATTTTACAAAAGATTTATATTTCAAACAAATGCTGTTCTTTTGAACTTTCTATTCATCAAAGAATCCAAAGAATTCCACAAAAATATTAAGCAGCACAGCTTTTTTTCTTTT
Organism: Anabarilius grahami; assembly: GCA_003731715.1. Lineage (NCBI taxonomy): Eukaryota > Metazoa > Chordata > Actinopteri > Cypriniformes > Xenocyprididae > Anabarilius > Anabarilius grahami. The sequence continues at coordinate 4,622,876 of RJVU01049572.1, forward strand.
CTTTTTTTTTTTACATTGATAATAATAAGGTATTAATGTTTCATGTGCAGAAAATTAGCATATTAGGCCACATTTACACTACAGGTCTCGATGTCCAGTTCTGATTAGTTGACTATGTCCGATTTTTTTTTAAAACCAGCTTGCATCTTCTTTTAAAAGTGACTCATATCCGATATCATCGTTTACACTATACACTTAGCGAAACAACCTAAGGTAGACGTACTGATCCCGATAATCTTAGGCCAAAAAGGAAGTAAAAACAGCAATGGATGCAGATGAAATGATAATACAAGCTTTTGCTTTACATTGGGTTGAGCCTTCGTCCTCTATTGCACCACTGAAAAGAGTGTGATCATGGTTGGTGTCCACAGGAGTTGACGTCATTCGCAACCATTGCTTTTCAATGACGTACGCATTGACGGGAAATATCCAATCTGTCCGCTTCCATGGCAGACGCAAATGCATATATCCGATTCATGAGATTTTTTTTTCCACTTATGAATGAGGCCTGAAAACGACCTGAAAATATCGTAATCCATGTGTTTTTTTCTTGCTTACATGTTTGTGGGTTATATCTGATCTTTGCCACATGGGAGGAAAGAAATCGGAATTGAGTCCAAAAAACAAAAATGTGACACTGAAGACTGGAGAATTCAGCTTTGTCATAACAGGAATAAATTACATTTTAAAATATATTAATATAATATATTTAAAATGGTTGTTTTAAATAATAATATTTCACAATATTATGGTTTTACTTTATTTTTGAACAAATAAATGCAGCCTTGGTGGGCATAATTGACTATTGGTAGTGTATACTGTTCTTCCCATTGTCCAGCTACCAAAGACTTCTGGGAAACTATGCAATATGTCTAGTAAACCTTGATGAATATTCTGGCTATGTAATTTTAACAGTAAAGTAAGTAAATTAGTAAAATAGAATTACTTTTAAAGCGGCGTTGCCATTGTTATGTGGCCAGTAATGAGTTGGAAATCTTACAAAAATGATTAGTGGTATTAAATGAATCTTCAATAACAAGGCATATCCTAAAACTCTACGACATAAGTGCAGTGCTTACCTTGAGTTTTCTACAGGGCACAGACTCCCAGTCTACTGACTTAAACCATCTGTGCTTTTTCACATCATCAGCTCCATTCTGGAAGAAGACAAAAATAATACACAACAATGTGATGGATTACTATGACTAAATGAACATTAAAGTAGAATAAAGTACGTTTTGAGACAAACCATCACAGTTAAAACTGTGACAAGAATAAAAACCTAAAATGTGCTACAATGAATAATATGTTTATCAACACTTTTAGGTCTGACCTTGAACATTACACTCCTCATTTGAATCAATTTTATACCAAACAGTCTTTTCAGCCACTCTGCTGTCTTTTTAGTTTCTTAGAGAGGAAAGGAAAAGTGGGGCAACAATGCAAACCTACTGAAGTCTTCTAGAAACCTCAGAATTTGGGCCACGCGTTGCACCGTGGGACTATGAGAGATAGACATCCACTCAAGTGGAATAACAGATATCTGCACTTGTGAATGAGCGCTGCCAGCAGGACCTGGCCTTGCTGTGGAAACAGTGCAAACACAGCTGTGATTGGGCTGCCGGCTTTTAAACTCTCATTGTATGGAGCGAGAGGAGAACAGAAAGAAAGAATAGTGCCAAATTAACAACAGAAACATCTAGCTTGCGAAGTCTACCCAAAGTGACATTTCTTCTGAAAAAGTTTGCCATCTATGTCTCCTACTCTGAATCTGCTTTGACAACAAAAAGGAAATCTGAATAAATCATAATTTATTCAATCTAGAAAAACAAAAACAAAAAAACAACAAAAAAAATAGATGAGATATAGATTTCAGCACAGCTCATTCCTCACATGCAGAGAATTATAACAGCATTAAATGTTGCTAATGGGAAAATGATACTCAGACGCAACCATTCACAAACTTCCCATGACATCACTGTCACGATATGCATCACATTACGCGTGACAGGCCTGGCGCACTGCTGCCACCTCATCTGGCGCCAGTTATTAAATTATTTCCTCTCGAAGGACAATTTAGAAAAGTTACTGCCATTAAACCGCAACTGTTTGAATTACTCATGTTAGAGATGCAGAGACATTTTGCATAAGGGCTCTGTCTGCACTTCTTTCCTCTCTTTCCACCTTGTCTGATGGGGGTTGGAGGGGAGATATAGTGGGAGAGTTACCCTTTGTCAGAATCACTATGTGAGTGTCCAGGGAGTTTCTCCAGAGCCTCATCTCATCCCCTCTAGGCAGATAGGCAGCCTCCTTATCATAAATGGAAACATGTGGCCAACTGTGGCCTTTGGGAGAAAGATTTCCCAGGACTCCATCAAGGTCTTATTATTTACTTAAAGATGCAAAACTGGCCTAGAAATAGTTTAATCTATTAGATGATTCATGGATTTTCAGCCTGGCCTTGAATGTGATATGACTATAAAGAGCCCTTATGGACAGAAAGAAGAGTGTATCATCAATATAATGTTCTCAAAGGAAATATCCCAGGTGCTGATTCCTGCTGAAATACTAGGCCTGGGACAATATAACGATGTATCGCGACTCGTGGATCATTTCTGATATTTTCCAAATGCATCGCAAATCGATTCTGAGCTTAATTTTTAACAGCAGATGACGCTCTAGGCTATTTTTAACCGCATGCTCAAATGCTCACGAAGAAGAGCGCTCGTGCATTCGGCTGAGTCTGAGAATGTATTTGCACCTCAGAATGCTTTTATGATGCCAGATTAATGTAAACAACCCGCTGCAAACACCCTTGTAATTCGCTTCAACCTTTTCGAACTTAATGAATGATCATTTTATAGAAGGTTCAAGGTGTGTGTGTAAGGAATCGGAAGGAAGCAGAGTACGGCTGTTTCTAAAGTAAGCAGTACCATTTGCTGTTGAAAACTAAGCTCAGAATCGATTTGAGAGAGAATCGCGATACATACGGAAAATATCAGAATCGATCAGAATCATTTCTCGATTCGCAATGCATCGATGTATTGTCCCAGCCCTATGAAATACCTTGCTCAACCATACAAGCACTATAGAAAATATCTGTTACTAACACCTTGCTTACCTTCATGTTTCCAAGCCTTCTTGCCCGGTCAATTACCAGAAACTTCTTGATTAGGTCCCTAGACAAACAAAGACATTATATGAGAATCACTATGCTAAAAAGGCACATTATTTTTGACATTTAATTATTTAATACACAAAACAAAAGGTAAGATGCACATTTATTGTACCATTGAAATCTGATTTATTGAAATCTATATAAAATAAGCACACTCTTAGAATATTTTGAAATAAGTCTTCAAAAAATTATATAGGAATTTGTGTGTGGTCGGAAACAGTTTATGGCACATTTCAATAAGTTAAATTAAAGTTTGAACTATTCTGAACGATATCTGCAACTTTGTAATACTCATTTGTGAGCTGCTTTGGATAAAAGTGTCTGCTAAAAGAGTCAATGTAAATAATTGTAAATGGAACATTTGCTGTACTTTTTTTTAGAGAAATAAACTTAAAGGATTAGTTCAATTCTGAATGAAAATTTTCTGATAATTTACTCACCCCCATGTCATCCAAGATGTTCATGTCTTTCTTTCTTGTCGAAAATAAATTAAGGTTTTTGAGGAAAACCTTCCAGGATTCTTCTCAATAGTGGACTTCAGTGGGATTCACCGGGTGGAAGGTCCAAATTGCAGTTTCAGTGCAGCTTCAAAGGGCTCTATGCGATCCCAGACGAGGAATAAGGGTCTTATCTAGTGAAACGTTTGGTAACTTTCTAAAAAAAATAAAATGTATATACTTTTTAACCACAAATGCTCGTCTTGCACTAGCTCTGCGATCCGCACGCATGATGGAATCACGTTACAAAGGTGGAAGTACCTATCCAGTGTCTACAAAGTGAACGTGCAAAGATTAAGCCAAACGCCCTTTACAAAAAAAGGTAAAACAATGATATCGGACAATTTTGAAGTTGGAGGAGAAAGTTTTTCGCCCTACCGCGGTACTTTCGCCTACGTCACAAGTGACCTTTCAACGTAATGCTTGGCATATCGCAGAGCAGTGCAAGACAAGCATTTGTGGTTAAAAAGTGTATACATTTTTATTTTATTTTTTAGAAAATGACAGATCGTTTCGCTAGACAAGACCCTTATTCCTCGTCTGGGATCGCGTAGAAGCTGCATTGAAACTGCAATTTGTACCTTCAACCCAGTGAATCCCACTGAAGTCCACTATATGGAGAATAACCCTGGAATGTTTTCTTCAAAAACCTTAATTTCTTTTTGACTGAAGAAAGAAAGACATGAACATCTTGGATGAAATGGGGGTGAGTGGGTTAAATCTTCACTATAATGCAATTTAATTCTGTGCTAGACAATGGCAAAAACAAATCTATATTCTATCTAATGTTTAAACGTGGAAATGTATTAATAATATTATTACATTTCCACTATCAACCTATATAAAAAACAAAACAAAAATAAAACAACATCATCTAATTCATGCTGATATCTTGTGTGTCCCCGTGGAAGAGTGGCCTGCTTTTGAAAAATTGTAAAATATATACAGATTGTTACATGATATGTGAATATATTTTTTGACAAATGTCTAAAAAATGTTGGAGAACCACCATCTTAAAGAGATTATTCATTGTGCAAGAGGGTTAATCAGCTTATGAACATAAAAACAATTTCTTCAAACATAAAAATCTACCTGCATTAAGGTTAAGAGTTGCTTTCACAAAAATAATCTGTATCTATGATCCAACAAGCTTCAAGCTGCAAAGAGGAGCGCATTAGCATGTTGACTGCTGTGGCGTTGATGTTCTCACTCAAGCTAACACGAGAGACGCCTGGAGCGATCTTGCTACAGATGACCTTACCAATCACTCTAGCCTCCCTGGCAGATGTTATTCATTCTCAAATGATTACGTGTGTTTGACTTCACAATACTATAATCTTATCAAGCTTGTTAAACCCCTACTGACATAAGACGTTGTTTCGGCTACTTTCACAATTGTAACTAGAGTAAACATGTCAGTCGAAAGGAAACTCTGATTTGCTTTGCCTGAGGTGATTGTCTGTCTCTATTTCCGAGAGCTTCCTTAAGCTGTCTTTGTATCTGGAGTGGAGATCTTTTGAAGCAGTGAACAGCAGTTAGTGGACAAAAGCTATATTAGGAAATACAGCTGTGATGTAATTTTGTGTATGTGTTTGTACAGCTGCAATGACTTGTTAGATGATACAACTAAGAGAGGATATTGTTCTGTATTATTAAGGATTACTTTTTTTGAACAACAAGGTGAAACAGCTTTTTTGCTGAGTCCTGAGCTCCTTTAGTTCAAAAGCACCATGAGTAATAGCGTAGAGTAAACAGACACATGTCTGTCTGTAATCTAGAAGTTGCCTCCTCTCATACAGCCATCAGTGTGCTTAGTTGACATGTTTAGATGGGTTCATTAGAGGGCATGCATGTGTATCTGTAAAAGCATCTCTTTGAACTATGAACTGTGTAAAACATGGGTCTTTGACATTTTCTATATCACAGACCCCTTGCTGGAAAGAGAGATGGAGCAAGGAATCCTGTTATCACTGAAAAATTATTGTTACATTTGGTCTTGTACCATTTTTGTGGATTTAAATACTTGACGATGGTTTGTTGCAATGTCATTAAAATAGTCATTATTGATGTTCAAAGACATTTTTATTTTACTTAATATATTTGAATGTGGGAGGAGCAATGAAACTGAACTATAGCTTTTTAAATTTAACTTAATGCATTTTTGTTTTACCAGTGTTATTCTAGCATTATTTATATACTATTACAGTATTTGTTCATATTTTGAATATTTAAATCTTTTAATTTTTCAAAGTTTCATTTTAATGTTAAAGATTTAGTAATTATCTCATTTGTATTCAAGCTTTTTTAAGTTTCCATTTTTTCATCTAATAATTTACATTTTTAATATTTTTTTTTTATTTCAGCGTATTTCACTAAATGAAAATGAGTTAATCATTTAAATCACAATTTTTAATTACCAAAAATACAATGTTTTTAA
>RJVU01049572.1:4638447-4659391 GCA_003731715.1 Anabarilius grahami
TTATATACAGTATCTCACAAAGGTGTGTACACCCCTCACATTTCAGCAACCATTTTAGTATATCTTCTCAAGTGACAATACTATAGAAATGAAAATTTTATATACTTTAGTCAATGTGCTGCTTGTATAGTAGTGCAGATTTACTGTCCTCTGAAAATAACTCAACATACAGCCATTATTGTCTTAATAACTGGCAACAAAAGTGAGTACACCCTAAGTGAACATGTCAAAACTGTGACCAAAGTGTCAATATTTTGTGTGAGCACCATTGTTATCTAGCACTGCCTTAATCCTCCTGGGCATGGAATTCACCAGAGCTGAACAGGTTGTTGCTGGGATCCTCTTCCACTCCTCCATAATGACATAAACACCTTCCGCTTGAGGATGCCCCATAGGTGCTCAAATAAGGTTTAGGTGTGGAGACATACTTGGCCACTCCATCACCTTCACCTTCAGCTTCCTCAGCAAGGCAGTTGTCATCTTGGCGGTTTGTTTAAGGTTGTTATCATGCTATTCAGCCCAGTTTCTGAAGGGAGGGCATCATGTTCTGATTCAGAATGTCACAGTACATGTTGGAATCCATGTTTCCCTCAATAAAGCAGAGCTCCCCAGTACCAGCAGCACTCATGCAGCCCCAGACCATGATGCTACCACCACCATGCTTGACTGTAGGCAAGACACAATTTTCTTGGTATTTCTCACCAGGGAGTCGCCACACATGCTGGGCACCATCTGAGCCAAACAAGTTTATCTTAGTTTCATCACACCACAGGACATGGTTCCAGTAATTCATGCTCTTGGACAGGTTGTCTTCAGCAAACTGTTTGCGGGCTTTATTGTGAGCCAGCTTCAGAAGAGGCTTCTTTCTGGGATGACAGCCATGCAAACCGACTTGTTGCAGTGTGCGGCGTATGGTCTGAGCACTGACAAGCTGACCTTCCGCTTCTGCAACCTCTAAAGCAATGCTGGCAGCACTCATGCGTCTGTTTTTTGAAGCCAGCTTCTGCACCTGATGCACAGCACGAGGACTCAACTACTTTGATCGACCCTTGCAAGGCCTTTTCCGAGTGGAACCCGTATTGGAAAACCTCTGTATGACCCTGGCCACTGTACTGTAACTCAGTTTCAGGGTGTTACCGGTCTTCTTATAGCCTAGGCCATCTTTGTGGAGAGCAACAATTCTAATTCTCAAATCCTCAGAGAGTTCTTTGCCATCAGGTGCCATGTTGAACATCCAGTGGTCAGTATGAGAGGATTGTACTCAAAGCACCAAATTTTAACTGCTCTAATACAAGATATGCAAATTTGTATGGTCCTGTCAAGCAGACAAAAACATGAACATGATGAATAAGACATGTGGCTTTGCATGGTTAAAAGACATAGAGCTGTTATCACTTAGGGTGTACTCACTTTTGTTGCCAGCTATTTAGACAATAATGGCTGTATGTCGAGTTATTTCCAGAAGACAGTAAATCTGTACTACTATACAAGCAACACATTGACTACTCTAAAATATATCCAAGTTTCATTTCTATAGTATTGTCCCTTGAGAAGATATACTAAAATAGTTGCTGAAAGGTGAGGGGTGTACTCACTTTTGTGAGATACATATATCAGTGGCGAGCGGTGACTTTTTTAACCGGGTATGCTGGGTAGTGCGTCATGCAAAAATATGTGGCCGATGCCTCCAGGAATGTGGTTGGGAACCACTGCTCTAGACAGTGTTAGTTTACTCAGTTGCTTACTCAAGACACATAGCAACACAGCGAAAAGTATTTCTAATATGTTGGACCTTTTATTGAGAGTAGCCTACATTTACCTGTTGAGACGTGCCTTCACAAGCAACTGTAAGAGCTTTTGTGATGTTTGAGTCGACATGCGAAAGGTGCGTTTGCAAAATATACTGTATTTTTGTAAGTCCACTAGGTGCTGCTAGTGTCACAGAAACAACATACTTCACCTTTAAACTTATCATTTTAGGACACAGATCTAAATCAAACATGACGAATAAGAAACACCACGGCGTCAATTTAAATGTATGTCAGAAGTACTTTTTAAATTAATAACTAAAAATAAGTAGGCTATAATATAATTAGTATTAGCAAATATAAGTAGGCTGTAATAAATAAAAAATATCAGTATTCTTTAAAAAACAATGTTTAAAAAAAGTTGTAATTATGCAAACTGATGACTTTAACAAATGCAGACTAGATTAACAAATCTCTAATAGTTACAGTAGGACTGTCTTAAACAAGTTTTCGTAAAAAAATAAATTTCCCTATGGAGAAAATTAAATAGGTCTACTATGAAAATAGTTTTAGATATGATTTTTTCCACAGGTGCAAAAGCTGCTGTAGATCAGCTTACCCGGAGGTCTCCATAACAGGCAGATTTAAAGAAAATTGCCGTCGTTTGGCAAATAAATGAATTACGGACAGTTACATGCGCATTACAAACATTTTATCATGTAGGCTTTATGGTACATCTCAAACAAGGCATTTAATAGTAATTTATAGTGTTAATATTAATTGCCGAGTCCACAAATAGCTTGGGTATGCAGAGCATATATATATACACATACACATACACATACACATACACATACACATACACATACACATACACATACACATACACACACACACACATTCAGGGCACACAAACTCTGTACAATGTTTAGCAGGTGGTCTTACCCTGCTAGCATTTCAAAGATGAGCACACCGAGAGCCCACCAGTCCACGGCTCGCCCATGACCTTTACTCTGGATCACTTCAGGAGCCAAATATTCAGGAGTACCACATAAAGTCCATGTCCTGAAAAGAAAGAAAGAATAAAATAGTGATTGACAGAAAAAGAATCCTACAGGGCCCAAAAGACTGATTTAAACTCGGAAATAAACCGAATGTTTTAAGACTATGAAAAATAATCAAATAGTTTTGAAGTTGACCTTGTTAAGAGGTAAAGGCATGGTTCACCCAAAAATGACAATTCTGTCATCATTTACTTATCATCTTTTATGTTCCACAGAAGAAAGAATGTTATACAGGTTTAGCAAATTATGACAATTTTAATTTTTGGGTGAACTACACTTTTATTAAAATATCAGATTTTCATGCTTTCATTAAAGCACACAATGCTCTTTGGGATATTCTCAATTCGTGCTAGATTACATCAATCATCAGTTTTTGCCCAAAATGTGGAGTTTATGCCAGTCTGAGTGCTATGATCAGTAAAGCAAAAATGGGACATATTAAATATTAAACATACTGGAATTCATATTAATTTTTCTATTATAAATTTTGCTAAAATTATGCTTATAATAATATGCAAAAAAAAAAAAAGACGCAATAAATAAATGAATAACAACTTGACAATTTGTATAAGTACAAGATACTTATGCAAAAAAGAAGGGTTGAAGGTTTATTTTGTGTTAATGTACATAATCATACTTACATACAGTATTTACAATAAATAAATAAATGGACCTGAATTATTGATTTGTGTTGTCTATATATTTAACAGTAAAAACAGTTTAACACAGTATATTTAACACAGTACTGGGATATATATAATATCAGTATGACATTGCCCAGCTACTGCAGGGACTGCTTAGATAACAAACAGAGGGGTGTAATTACAGTACACCTTGTGACAGCTGGCTATCTGGGCTGGATTGTATTGGCTGGTGTAAGGTAGAGACAGCATATCCACTTCGAGCCAAGGATACTATAAGCGTAACTGTATATTGAGCTAGAAGCCAGGGTGAAAGCCCACTACACCGTGTTTTATTTGTAGTAGAGGGTTTCTGATTACATAGAGCAGTTGCAGCTCCATGGGTTGAAATGACAAATCTGTGTTTGTTTGGGGCCATGGGGCCGGTCGATAAATGAGTCTGTTGACCTGTCCTTCAGTAAACGGCTGCCCTTTGCTTCTTTGTCTGGACACGGTTTTGTAACAGAATTATAAGATTTGCTGATACCAAAATGTCAATATTGAAAAGATATGTAATATGTAAAAGAGCAGAAAATTGTTGACTACTCATTCTGTATAAAAACTGTAAAACAAAAATTTTGCACTTTAACAGAAAAAAAATAAAAAATAAAACTCTGCTAAATATACAGCTCAACCTTTTGATTGTTATAGCTTTCAGGTCTTCAACCTTTTCAGGCCAAGAATTATTTAATAAAGGGACAAAACATATTGAATCAGTATTGAATTTTAGGCCAGGTCTCTAATAACATGTAAAAAAAAATTAAAAAATAAATTTCAGGTCAAGATTCGTTCGGTAGAGGGACAAAGCATGAGTGTTGAATTTTAGGCAAGGTCTAATAACATACGTAACAATGCAAAGTCATTAAAATGTTCATTACTGCAGTCATACACTTGTCACCATACATTATATTTACATTTTAGTTAAAACATTTTAGTATAGGAGGAACATTTTATTTTATATTAATATACATGAATTAAATGAACATTATATTATTTATTACATTATATGAACATGTCCACTCAGTATTGCAGGGCAGAGACTAGAAATCTCGCCATCTAAATACTGACACACAGGTCCCTCTTGTTCCAGGAATCATATCTGATAGGTAGATTTTTCAAAGTTTCTTCAATGGGTGTTTAAATCATGTCACAAAACCTGGGTAGCTCAGGGTTCAGTGCTTGGCCCTTCTATTCTCAATATATATATATATATATATAACCTTATTGGGTCATACTACTGCTGATACTATCATGATGACAGGATACTTAAATGCTAGTGAGTCTGGAACAGCTTGCGTAAATGTCTCTCACAGTATTTCTATTCCTTATTTTCTTCCCTCTATTTTAGTCTCTTTCTTTATCTTTCTGTGCTCAGCTGTATGGTTTTAATCCTTCTCTCTGTAATAGAGAGGATTAGTCTCCCTTGTGTTAACTGAAGCCTCTCAGTGTCAGTTCACAACAGCATTTCAATGTACCGCAAGAGAAGTTTGGTGTGACGTGGTTTTTGATTGGCTCAGATGATTTATGTTTACACTAATTATATCAGACTGCATATTAATAGGAGCAGTGAGGAAACTGATCCTGTTATCAAGATCAGTTCCTGTTATCAAAATAAGAACACCTGATGACTCACTTAACAATATGTTTGTCTGTATGGCTGTGTTTGTGTGTCTGCACAGGGGCATGACAAGAAAAGGTAAGCCTGTTTTATTTAACTGTTACTCTTTGCTGTGACGGCTGACAAGTCTATGTCATTGCTGTAATAAGTGTTTAAACATCTCAAAATTCTGCCAAATTTTCAAAAAGGACCTTTAGGATGTCAACGCTGTTGTATTGAAGGTGACTTTCCTTTTTATGTTTTCTTTTTGATCGGCCACTCGAAGCTGTGCAGCTACCGTTTGACAAGTTCTCTCCTTTGCCTCCAAACACGACCACAATAAGAGCCCTGCAATTCATCAGTAAAACTGTGCCATAGTAATAAGCCCTCATCTTGAGCAGACACTCTGACAAGATGATAAAAGAAAAACAGATGAAAATGCTCTAATGCTGTCTAAAAATAAATGAATAAGAAGGAGAAGAAGAAATAAATCCAGATTTCCAAAGTCCTCATCCTGTCTTAATCTTGACAATACAGGCACTTTAAATGGCCACTGATCAAGGCAAACAGCAAATATCACGTTCGTAATGCCAAATGCAATTATAGCCACCAGGTGGCATTGTTGCCACATGACAATCTGTGTAGACGATAGCTACTCAAACTCAAAAGCCAAAGCTGTTGCTTGCAGGGACTGCTGTCTTCTACACTGGATGAGAGACACTGCTTTCAGTTTATATATATGTGGGTCACTTGCGCAGACCCTCATTGTTCTGGACCCCTTCTTCATGCACAGAGAAACAGAATCGTGACCCATTATGCATACACGTCAGAGGGGTCATGGGCTGCTCTGAAAAAGCACTGCAGTACTCTGCACTGCAGATGGATACACACACATACAAACAAACACACAATCTCTTGAATGATACTATCAGAGGGCACAACCAGAGGGATTTTCAATTTCAGCAAGGTTACTCTTAAATTGGTCTGTGCTGCTCTCATTCAGAATTAATAACAGTGGGTTGATGGATGCTCTGGGGTCAAACAAAGCCACCTTTTTTGTTAAAGAGACTCATATTAGGACAGCTTTAATACCCACAGAGAAGCACTTTTATATGACGTTTGTAGGGGAAGTCACACTGTATGTGTGAAGAATAAATTAAGGGATTCAGTCGGATGTTTTGAAGGACGAAGAGTGGACGTTTAGTTTCTGAGCCCTTTCTGCATCTTCATTCCCTAAACATGACAGCTGAATTCTGAAAAACTGAAATGAATTTGATCGCCTACAGAATTTCAGCAATGCATGCCTGATGGTTTACATTTCATTTGACAATGAAAACACTAGGAATGTTAAAATGTCATGAAATGAATGTAAAAATTCTGGAGCATGCCTAATCCAATCTTAAAATCAACTATAATCATCAAGGACACACACTTCAGATAACTGCTTCTCAGCCATCTCTCTCCCTGGTTTATGTACTTAAAAATTACTTCACAACATAAACAAACCTAGAGGTCAGTGTTGGGTAAGTTACTTGGGGAAAAAAGTAATTAATTACTACTAATTACATATTCAACAGTGTAATTAGATTACACAAATTACTCTCTCTAAAAAGTATTGAATTAGTATTACTTACTTTCTAAATCCCATATCAACCTCGACCAAAATCCATTAAGGATAGACATGAAACTGCTCTTTTAATTTTCAAATAAATAAAATGAAATTGCATAAATACATTTTGAACTGACTAAAGTATTTAAAGGGAGAAGGTTAAATTAAAAACATACATTAACATAAGACATAAAATGTTGATGTTAAATCCACTATTGTTTTATATAGAATTGTTCTATAGTCTATACAGTATTTAATGCAGTTATATCAAAAGTAACTGTAATTAAAGGGTTAGTTCAACCAAAATTGAATTCTGTCATCAATTACTCACCTTCACGTTGTTTCAAACCCATACGATGTTTGTTCATCTTCGAAACACAAATGAAGATATTTGAATGCAGGGGTGTCCAAACTACGGCCCGCAGGCCAAATGCAGCAGCTTGTCTATTAAAATCTATTATATGTGGCCCCCCATGCATAATTTACAAATCGTGCAGTTTCACAATGTCAACACAAGGTGGCAGTACTAGATTTTAGGCCAAGGAAACATTAAAGGATAAGTTAAATTTCCTGATAATTTACTCATCACCATGTCATTCAAGATGTCCATGTCCTTCTTTCTTCAGTCGAAAAGAAATTAAGGTTTTTGATGAAAACATTCCAGGATTTTTCTCCTTATAGTGGACTTCAATGGACTCAAAAAAGGTTTTAGTGTAGCTTCAAAGGGCTTTAAACGATACCAGACGAGGAATAAGGGTCTTATCTAGCGAAACGATTTGTCATTTTCTTAAAAAAAACAAAAAAACAAATGTATATGCTTTATAAACACAAATGATCGCCTTGCAAGTGCTTCGCCATTCGCCTTCCGTATTCTTCAAAAAGCTTATGCTGTATGTCCTACGCCTTCCCTATTCATACAGAAAAAACAGAACTGGCGCCGCGTTCGTTCCGTAAGTTGAAGCTGCACTGAAACTGTAATTTTGAGTCCATTAAAGTCCATTATAAGGAGAATAATCCTGGAATGTTTTCATCAAAAACATTAATTTCTTTTCGACTGAAGAAAGGAGGACATGGACATCTTGGATGACATGGGGGTGAGTAAATTATCAGGAAATTATATTTGAAAGTGGACTAATCCTTTAATGCGCCAAATAAAGCGGAACAAAACAGTGCTATTTGTGCGCACTGCGCAGCGCGCGACTCACAAGCTCACAGATGTGTTTACTTGCTGAGTGTCTCTATGACACGAGCACTAAACAGCCAGAGAGAAGTGTTTGAGTTCAGCATAGAGGTCTCAGGTTCAAGCTGCAAATATCTCTGTGATTTAATTCTGTTTAAAGCCAGTTGAAACAGCGCTGACTTAATCAACAACACTAACGTGCAAATCGGGAGAAACATTGAGCCGATCCAGATAGAATACTTTTAAACCAACAATTCAACAACATTTATCATGGAATTACTGTGGTAACACTAACTGTAACCGTGGTATTTGGTCAGAAATGTAGGTTAATATCTCATTTTATTTAATTTTTAATTTAAACTTGAAATAAATGAGTAATAAAGGCCAAATTACAGACTATTTTTTTGTCATAAACTTGTAGTTTTGTGCATTCGTATTTATATTAAATGTGTTTAGACTAAGTAGACATTCTAGGTATAGAAACAATATTTTTAATCTAAAGAAANTATATATATATATACATATACATACATACATATATATATATATATATATACAGTATATACAATAGAAAAGGAACCGGCCCCCAGATGTGTCCACAACATCGAATCTGACCCCCTTTAAAAAAAGTTTGGACACCCCTGCTTTAATGAAATCTGATAGATTTCTGTCCCTTCACTGAGAGTCCATGCAACTACCATTTTGATGCTTCAAAAAGTTCATAAACATTAATCAACGAACACATCACATATGGTAAACGGAAACTCAAACGTACATGCTTGATGAACCAAGTGCGAGAACCAATGAGGTTCATTCTTTTGTGTTATGCAGCATGTCTAAGCTTCCAAAACAACCAAAGAGGTTTGTTCTCATGCGTCAATCATGTATGATTGAGCTTCTGTTTTATGTGAATTAAAGGTGCTACAGAGGATCTTTTCGTCGACTGAGAAACCAAAGACTGTTACTGAGTTTTTGAAATGAGCGCATGCGTAAGAACAACCCCTCTCCTTCACAGCTCATTTCGAGGGAACGCCTCCCAAAACTCGTGCACGAGTATTGGAACACGAGTGTTTCTTTACCACCGGCATTCGCTGTGTCGTGTTAGTGGATTCATTATGTCGGACTCACCGCAGGTAACTCATAATCTGCAGTTGTTACTCCTGTCTCCTGACAAAAACATTGCATGCGGCGCCTGTGAAGTGTGGAAAGTTACTGGAGCATGCAGCCGCGCACGTCTCTCACAAGGAACGTAATGGCAGTGATTGACAAGCCAGAGGGCCAATCGTTTACGCGAAGATCGCGTAAACGATTGGCTGATGTTTTTAAGGCCCTACCTCGTGCACAGATGATGTATATTAATATTATTCCTTTCAGTGCACCTAATAAATAGTCTTTTATCAGTTAGTGAAGACAGTTTCAAGTAATATTGCAAAAATGTATAAAACAAAACATCCTCTGTAGCACCTTTAAAGCCTACATTTAATCTGCTCATCATGTACAGTGATTGAGTCTCTTTAGATTATTCTTTAGATTCATATGAATTAGTTTTACAATCCTTTTATGAACTTTTTGAAGCAACAAAGTGGTAGTTGCGTCGACTGTCAATGGAAAGACAGAAATCTCTCAGATTTTATTTAAAATATCTTAATTTGTGTTTCGAAGATGGACAAAAGTCTTACAGATTTGGAACGACATAAGGGTGAGTAATTCATGACCATTTTTTTTACCTTTGGGTGAACTAACCCTTTAAATTACAGAAATATTGAGAGTAGTCCCTTGGTTTACTTTTTCAAAGATAATTACAATAATTAATTAATTAGTAATGCATTACATCCAACACTGCTAGGAGTGTATTAAGCAGAAATTTCACTGTACTAATTCAACAACAAGTAGAAAAAAGTGTGATATCTGCAGTCAAATTCCATCATATGTTGACTGTTTGAGGTAGGAATGCACCAATGCCATTTTCAGAGACTAAATATGAGAACCTACACAACTGTCTGCAGCTCTAATCTTTCACGGTATTGACTTTTGGATTTGGAGCACTTTAACGAGTACATAAGCACCAAATTCAACCTTATATTGATTCTAGTAACAATACGGATGCATAGATTCATACATGCATGTATTATATACAGTTGTGGTCAAAGTTTACATACACCTTGCATAATCTGCAAAATGTTAATCACTTTAACAAAATAAGAGAGATCATACAAAATGCATGTTTTTTTATTATTTAGTACTGTTCTGAATAAGATATTTTACTTAAAATATGTATACATATGGTCCACAAGACGAAATAAAAGTTGAATTTATAAAATTAAGTTTACAAACACTTGATTCTTAATACTGTCTGTCGTTACCTGGATGATCCACGTTTAATTTTTTTAATTTTTTGGTGATGGTTGTTCATGAGTCCCTTGTTTGTTCTGAGCAGTTAAACTATCGAATGTTCTTCAGAAAAATCCTCCAGGTCCCGCAAATTCTTTGGTTTTCCAGCATTTTTTGACCCTTTCCAGCAGTGACTGTATGATTTTGAAATCCATCTTTTCACACTGAGGACAACTGAGGAACTCATACACAACTATTAAAAAAGGTTCAAACATTCACAGATGCTTCAGAAGGAAACATGATGCATTAAAAGCCGGGGAACAAAAACTTTTTGAATTTGAAGATCAGGGTAAATTTTACTTATTTTGTCATCTGGGAAACATGTGGCCAGTACTAAATGAAAAAAAATATTATATCTTTAAACAAAATAATAAATATTTATTAGTGGTTCAATGGATCACAAAACTCACGGTTCGGATCATATCACGGTTATTAACTCACGGATCGGATCATTTTTCGGATCAGCACAAAAAAAATAAATAAATAAGAAATTGGGGGGTGGGGGGTAACTTTGCATTTATTACTTAGCCCACTTTAACTACTCTGAGACCACAGCAGAAACTACTAGCCTAACTAATACATTATTAAAGGCAAGTGAACAGACTGTAAAAGAACAAATACTGTACACCAATTACAAGCATATAAATACAACATTAAGTTATAAATAAAAGTATAAGGTCTAACTGTAGTATTAATTTTCGTGTGCATAAATGTAATAATTAAATGTAAAATGACACTGTTCACTGCATATATATAATATAGATTAATCTTTGTTAAAGCTGTGTTTTGCATGACAGACAACAGCAGGTATTTATAGGTTGCTGTCACTTTAAGAGTAAGACCCCATACACGCACACATTCGATAGATAATTCTCACCTCGTTCAAATAAGACATAACCGAATGTGTTTACGAGAGTACTTGCCGAGAGGGGTCTTTTGAGTGACATAATGCGTGTATGTGTCCATCCAAGTGCATTGAGGACACGAAAGAGAAATCAATTTGGAGTTCGCGAGCTATCTAAAACGCGCCCCTCTCTGTGTGTGCGCGTGAGCCTTGTATGTGCGTCATGTGCGCACCGATAACGGCGTGCGTGCGATACAGAATTAAATCCTCTTTTGCCTCTTCTAGCTCTGGAATGGTTTTATATCTATTTAATGTGTAAACTAGCAAGACAAAACACGTGCACATGATAACCTTTCACTCTATTGCGGTTAAACTTGCAATTGATCCGCGAATCACATGCGTGCCGAACCGTGGGGCTTGGTCCGTACGGATCAACAACGATCCGTTTAACCAGTAATATTTATACATCTTCATCCTGTTCAAAAGTTTACACCCCCTGGTTCTGAATGCATCATGTTTCCTTTTGGAGCATAAGTGAATGTTTGTACCTTTTGTCAGAGTTGCGTATGAGTCCCTCAGTTGTCCTCAGTGTAGTGTAAAAAGATTGATCTCAAAATCAGGATTTAAGTTAAATATTGCCTACATTTAAAGTTATGAAACTTAATTTTCCCCTTAACCCAAATCGTTTTGCTCTGAAACAAGTAATAGATTAATAAGACCAAAGATTGCCCAAATTAAGTATATCTCATGTTTAACCACTATCTACAGGCTGAGATGAAGCAGTTCTCTGCAGGTATGAGCGCTAAAAGGTCGTTGATGGCCTGGAGCTCGGATCTACAAAAGCGTCTAAATAAATTGTAAAATAAGCGCTATGTTTATATATAAATCACATATTTGAGGTCTAAATAACTACATTCTCGCCTAAAAAACTCTTAAAACTATATTTTGTGACACAACAGCAGTAGTATTTTTTAAGAAATATGATGGATTTGCTTGACCGCCATGACAGCCGGCGCAAGCAGAATGATACAAATGGTGAAACTGTTCCAGTGCTGTTACTGGGGGAATATCTCAGCCAAATAGATCCGAGAACCAGAAAGAACTGTTGTGTGTATATATATATATATATATATATATATATACACACACACACACACACAAAATAAAGATTAACATGTTTGTTTGGATGATTGTCCACTGTGGATAATTGTCCATCAAATTGGTGTAAACCACAGAAATGTCTGAACATAAGAATCCTGAAAAAAATCTATCACGGTTTCACCAAAATTATTAAGAGGCACAACATTTTTAAACATTGATAATAATAATACATTTCTTGTTTCTTGAGCACCAAAGCACATTAGAAACATTTCTGAAGGATCATGTGACACTAAAGACTGGAGTAATGGCTGCTGAAAATTAAGCTTTGCCATCACAGGAATAAAAATATAAAACATAAAATTACAATAGAAAACTGTTTTTCTAAATTGCAATAATATTTCATAAATTAGTAATCATATTTTTACTGCCTTGGTGACAATAAGAGACTTCTTTCAAAAACTTTACGAAAATTACACAAATATTGTTTTTATAGATAACCAATGACGACATACCTTTCTGAGAGCTTCTTAGCGAACCCGAAATCTGTCAGTCGAATGTGCCCCTCGCTGTCCAGCAGTATATTCTCTGGTTTCAGGTCTCTGTAGACTATTTCTTTGGAGTGAAGGTATTCAATGGCGCACACGATTTCAGCTGAATAAAACGTTCCGGTGCTGTTGCTGAAACGTCCTCGGCTGCGTAAATAGCTGAAGAGTTCGCCGCCATTCACATATTCCATCAACATGTATAGGAAGCGATCATCATGATGTGTCCAGAACCTGAGAAAGGTCCACATAATATTTACATGTGATTTGGTCATACAGCTTTATACAATTATATTAATTAATTTTATTAACTTTTCCAGGTCTAGAATTCATACTTTTAAAATTATACTACCTCACCAGGTTTTTCCTTTTATACACTGTGTTCCAAATTATTATGCAAGTGACATATCAGTAGGATTTCAGTAATAAATATTCAGATTTTAGTTTTTCAAAGAAAGTGTTTGTTTGTTTATTTATCCATGTCTATTTAGATAACTGGTATCAATCTCAGACAAAATAGTTTGCCAGATCTACTTAGGTAAATGGAAACCCTACTTAGAGGTTGTTCCACATTATTAAACAAGTCACAGTTCCCTTTCGAAAGGGAACTCTACACTGCGTTGAAACGCATATGGGGAATGTCACACGTGAACCGATGTCTGAAAGCCAAGTATCAAATCTCTCCAATCCTATTGGCCGGCGACAGCCTATGACATCATCATAGAGCGACCCGGAAGTATATAAGGAGCGCCTAGAGAATCAGACAGTATCTTTTCGTCTTTCGGGACTGTTTTGTCTGATCGCGATTTCATCGAATCCGGTAAGGGAATCTTATATTATGCCTTACAAACGTTTCAGAGAATGTGTTCACCCGTGTCCCAGGTTTTTGACACTTGGTGATATACACTTTCTGTGCGTTTCTGTCTGGGAGAGGAGCGCGCATAGACAGTGCTTGAGGGCGCTGTCTGTGTTTTTCTGTTATTTACTGTGAGCGTCTCCCTATCAGGACGCTCCGTTCTCGTTTGGCGCTCTTCTCGAGGGAAGAGGTGTCCGCATCTGTGCCTGGTGGTTCTGGCCCCGTATGTGCTGAGGCAAAACGCCGGCTGCAATCATGGGGCTCGCAGGTGAGCTCATTGGGAAGTTTAACACTCTGGAGTCTGAGGTATCGCCAGGTTTCTTACCAGTGTGAAAGAGACTCAAAATACTCCGTCAATGTTGCACATACAATTAAAGAGTTATACACCATTTTAATCTGTTGAATATCTTCTTTTATTTGTGTACACTCAGAGTAAAAAAAAATGTTGTGCTTTTTGCAAAATAAAGAAAACTAACATGATGCGTGATCTGTCATCTCCCTCTGATCGAAGTCCAATCTGATAGTTCTCAGAAAATGAACTGTAACTTAGTGAATACTAATCACAAAAAAAACTACACTTATGTCTAAAAAAACATTGAAATGTCAGGTTTTAAATCGTGTAAGTCAAATCGAAAACAAATATTCTCTGTTTATGTAATCTGTATGAAAAAAGCCATGTCAGAAGTCCATGATTCAGCTCATTATCCGCTAATGCGGCCACGCCCACGGAGCCAGCGCTATTCAGACGCAAATTCTGAAGCAATACATGCATACATCGTCTCAATCGTGTATTTATTGTCTTCAAAAGTGTTTTGCATAGCCATAGTTAGCGATCTCTGGAAGCCTCTGTTAGTTTGGTTAGTTCCTGGATTGTCACATGACCTATTCTTCTTTAGGAGGCATTTGTGGACTAAAGGTGCAGAGCGCTCTCCGGCTGCAAGTATGAATTGAAAACACAGTGTCCAGCGCTCATAGTAATGACAATAAATATTGAATAAATATTACTCCTCTGTATAGAAAATTGACAAACATATGAGAATCCATCAATATTTCTCCAAATGTGCATGCTTTTAAGCTAAAAGCCTATATGAAATGCCATAGAGGTAACATAATTGTTCAGACACTTTGCATCACAGAAATACATTATATTTTAAAGTATATAATAGAATACCATTATTTTAAATTGTNCTTATGTCTAAAAAAACATTGAAATGTCAGGTTTTAAATCGTGTAAGTCAAATCGAAAACAAATATTCTCTGTTTATGTAATCTGTATGAAAAAAGCCCAAACATATGAGAATCCATCAATATTTCTCCAAATGTGCATGCTTTTAAGCTAAAAGCCTATATGAAATGCCATAGAGGTAACATAATTGTTCAGACACTTTGCATCACAGAAATACATTATATTTTAAAGTATATAATAGAATACCATTATTTTAAATTGTAATAATATTTCACAGTATTGCTGTTTTTTCTGTATGTTTGATATATACCATGATGAGCTTGAGACATGATCACAGAGGGTTTTTTCACAGCCTACCTGACTGAAAGGCCTCATTAATATGCAAGTAATTACAGGTCATTATTATGCGATTCTTTTGTCTTCTCAGGTGTAAATCACCCATTATTCATGATGATTCACGCCTCGACGCATACTGTGTTTCTTGACAAAAAGTGTCTTACAAAAACTAAATCAATATATTGTTATAAATGAATGAGTAGGCGGGATAATTTTTACATAATTTTGAAGCAAAAACTCTAGTCTACAAGTCTGAACACAGATTTAATTTTTTTTTTTTGGCCTTTTTTTCAGTGACTTAAGTTTTTTGTTTTTTCAATAACCACGCATAAACGTTATTCCTTCAAAAACACAAACCTGTACATACATGTTCCTCACATATTATGGTAGCCTAGTTTGTGCTGAATACAGTGTAATGACACTTTTTCCATTAATATGTTTATGAACAACTGAAAAAAGTACAAATGTCAGGGCATGTCAAAACTTCTCCAGGCCCCAAATCAGCCTCAGACTCCAGAGGGTTGAGAGGTGTATTCTCTCTCAGCCCCCTGGGGCTGACGAGGTTGAGTTTTTTGATGACGATGACGTCCGTTTTTTGACGTCATCGCATCCGGCAGCGAGCGCTCTTCTGGCTGCTGTAAATGCGGAGCTGCTGGAGTTTGTGGGACGTGCTTCTGGCAGGCTGCAGCTGCCTTGGGGGCGCGTTAAGAAAGGGGCCGCACGCGAACGGCTCGACGAGCGGTTCCTTTCTGTCCATAGCCCTGCAGCACCCGTGAGCCTTCCATTCTATCCTGATCTCTATGTTTGAGATCGGGAGGGCATGGAAAAGCCCTAGCCGTTCAGATCTGAATCTGGGACCAGATGGACGGGAGGTGGAAGAAGCGAGATTAAGATGGGTGATCGATTATAAACACCAGCGGCATTCGTGATCGATCCCCCAGCTGCAAGGGCAATTTACATCTACCCTCTCCTCTTCTTCTTCCGCCTCCTATATTTATATTTATATATATATAATATATATTTTATTCACGTAACATGCTCAGATTTTTCTTACTGTCAAACTGATGGCTGGGCCCATGGAGATTATTTTCCTGACGGCTCGCTTTTCCGGTTTGATAATGAGAGGCTCTTTTAGGCTTAAAAGAACTCTAGATTCCATCCTTTCATGTGGAAAATGAGTCTTCTTCGGTCCTTGTTTTTCCTGTATAGTTTTTCCTGAGCATGTAGATGGAAAACACTGAAGTTCCATTAGGCCTTCAGACAGACAGGAGGTCCTGGTCCGTCTCAAGCTGAGGCTCAGAGACAGGGCCAGAGGTCCAGTGTGGCCGCTCGGGTGCCTCCTCCTCCTCGGAGCAAGTCGCAAAGACAGTGGGACTCGAGGAGGAAGAAGCAGGATTTAAGGGAGGTGACCGATCGCAGACGCCAGCAGCGTCGGTAATCAAGTCCCTCTCTTTGCGAGGGCGACTTTACACCTGCCCTCGCCCCTTCTTCCTCCGCCTCCTGGGTTTTGGATTCGTTAACATACTCAGGCGCTTCTTAAACAGTCAGGCTGATGGCTGGGCCCATGATGAATATTTTTCTAAAGGCCCACCTTCTGGCTTGATAGTGAAAGAGGCTCTTTTAGGCTTCAAAAGAACCCTAGATTCCATCCTTCCTTGTGAAAAGAAAAGGAAAAAAGGAGTCTTCGGTCTTCGAGCCGCAGGAAGGTGAGCTGGGTCTATATTTATGTTTCTAAATATGTTGACCTTGTGTTCCTGTATAGTTTTTCCTGAGTATGTAGTCAGAAAAAGTAAGAGGGTTTTTCTGGGCAAACTGAAGTTTGTTAGGTTGGCTAGAACAATATTTGTGCAGGCCACAAAATGGCTGCCTCTTAGCCACCATTTTATAGAGTAGCTTCTCCTCTGGTTTTAGCTAGAGTAAGTTTGAGTTAGCACTCATCACTTCAGTTATATCTATGTCTGGTGTCGGCCTCTCGGCCGCCTGACATTGTTTGCTTGTTGAGCTTCGCTTTATTTAATTTCCTCTTCTCCAGTGAAGTTCAGAGGTGAAGCCCAGGCATTTCTATGCTTCATGCGGCCTTGCAGGCCCACAGTTTAGCGGCCTAGGCTAGGACTAGGATTAGGTGTTTATCGTTATATATCACCCTTTGTATTACTATCCCTTGTTAGGTTGTATAGTTCCTAGTTCTGGCCTCCTCCTGAGGGAGTTGTTGGGGGAAATTAGCATTCAAGTTTGAGGTTACAGTGCTAGCTTATTTTAGCTCCCGTTCTCTAGGGTTTAGTACAGATGTTTTTTTCTGTCTGGTGAGAGCATTTATCCTTTTCAGGATAGCATGTATGAATAACAAAGCGTTATGCTTGCTTTGGGTTCTAGGTTTTGCCCTACACATATGTGAGCTTTACTCCTAGTGCTGCCACAGGTTAGCACCTGTTCTCATAAGTAGTAGGCATGTGTTTAGCCTCTGTTTAAGAGCATGGTGACTATTTGTACTCCCCGTTTAGGGTTTTGGTGTTTCACTGAGTGCATCACCTGTTGGATTGCACACTCAGGTTGAGTGTAGGGAACCTCACTTTCAGTTTGGTTCTGTTAGCTCCCTTTAGCTTTGATCACTGCCACAACAGCTATATTGCATATACTGTAGGAGTTGTAGGCTTAATTTAGCACTGCCACAGGTCTATGCCCATGTCTGTTTGAGGTAGTAGGCCATTTTAGGCCTCCTTCAGACCATAGTAGCATGTTGTTGTGCCCCCTGTAATTGTATTTTGGTACATTGCCTGTTGGAATGTGTAGACTTAGCTCAGGTTGTGTTAAGCTAGTTACCCACAACTATTTGTTGGGTTTAGAGCTGGTCCCCTTTGAGCTTGGTTCCCTTTATAACCACTAGCTGGTGCCACGTGCTGTTGAAGTTGTAGGCCCCGCTAAGGCCTCCTTTCAAATGGCATGTTGGCACAGTTCTGTGCTGGTTTGTTTCATCACCGCCATTGGCCACGCCCGTCTCTGCTAAGGAGTAGGCCTTCTTTGAGCCCTTTCTCAGAGTATTGTGGCGGAGTGTGTACTCCTCTTGCTTTAAGAGGAAAAGGTGCTTTACTGAGTGCCTGATGGCTTGTGTGGGATAATAGCCACTAGCCGATGCCACGTGTCTTTGAGTTGTAGGCCTTCTGGGCCTCCTGTGAGAGCATGTTGGCGTATGTTTTTGTACTCCTCTCACTTAGAGACTAAAAAGTGTTTTTACTGAGTACATTGCTGAGTGGCTGGCCTCTCAGGGTGAGTTTATTTAGTAAACCTTACGGTGGTTCGGTTTTCTACATTTGCTCCCTTGACTTTGGTAGCACTTCCACGAGCTGATGCCACGTGTCTGTTGGAATCATAGACCTGTCTTGGGGTCTCCTTAGGACGCGGTGGCGTATGTTATACTCCTCTTGCTTAGAGAGTAAAAGGTTTTTTACTGAGTATATGGCTTGTTGATTTGTGTCGATTTCTTTAGCTCTAGTTGAGCTAAATAACTTATGGTATTATAAAAAAATAGAGTTGGTTCTATTTTGCTCCTAGAACTTTAGTTGCCACTAGCTAACGCCACGTGTCTACAAGTAGTAGGCCCTCTGGGACTCCTTTGTGAGCATGTTGGTGTATGTAAATGTATACTCCTCTCGCTTCGAGAGTAAAATGTGTTTTGCTGAGTGGCCATTGGCCCAGGTTGAGTTGATTTAGTGAACCTCTCTGTAGTTCGGTTTTTTGTCATCTCTGGAGCTTGAAACACTGCCACGAGCTGACGCTACGTGTCTGTCTGAAGTTGTAGGCCCGTTTTTGGGCCTCCTGCAGACCATGTTGGCGTATACTGTACTCCTCTTGCTTTAAAGAGTAAAAGGTGCTTTTACCGAGTACACTGCTTGTTGGATTGTGTTGGATAGACTGTTGTGTGGGCACTCTACAGTCTTATCTGCTGTTACTATACATGTGGTAGATTCTTGCTCTCAGCAAGATAGGGGTTCAAGGTGTGTGGCCTTGACAGGCCGCCCTTGGATTTCCCACTCCCACTTTTGGGGTTGTAACTTAAGCAGGATAAACATGTAGTTCTCACATGTTGGCCTTTGACAAGGCTGCTGTGTTATGAGTTTTCTACGCTATGTAGAACTATTGTCATGTTGTAGGCCCCTTCTTTGGCCTCCATGATTATGTGCCTACAGTATGGTCTATCTGTTAGGTTGAGCTTTGTACTCCCCTGTTAGGGTTGTCCTATATAGTGCTTAGCTCCCTAAGCTGGTCATTGGTTGAAGGCTTCTATGAGGCCTCCCATTTGAGGACCAGCCCCCAGGCTGGTTTGTGCTCCCCTTTATCAGGGCTTTCTTGAGTGCACAGCCTCCTCAGTGCAAATAATCAGGTGCTGAGTAGATCCTAGGATTGAGCAGAGTTTACTCCCCTCAATAAGAGGGTAAAGAGCACTCAGCTGTGTTCTGCGCTCCCGGATGCCCGTCTCTACGCTCGGGTTTGAGTTGCTTTCTGCCTTCTGCAGTCGCTCTTACTCGCTGTCTTCTCTGAAGAATGCGTTGTTGAGACCCTGTGTTCAGACAGGTTGCTGGCCAAAGACTAGGTTTTGTCAGACCAGGTCGGCCTCCCTGGTGGCGTTTGGGGTGACTATGTCCCCCTTCTAGTGGCTGGCTGGGGTTCCTTCGGATCCCTGGCCACATTCCCTTAAAGGGGCCTTCTTTCTTCGGAAGATTTGGTCCCAGAAGTCTAGAGTTCCCTTTCAAAAGAGTACGTCTCAGGTTACGTATGTAACCATGGTTCCCTGAGAACAGGGAACGAGACACTGCGTTCCTTGCCATGCTCCGGGGCTGCCTGCTGAACAGTCCCTCAGACGATAAGATACTGACTGATTCTCCAGGCGCTCCTTATATACTTCTGGGTTGTGCTATGATGATGTCATAGGCTGTCGCTGGCCAATAGGATTAAGAGATTTGATACTCGTCTTTCAGACATCGGTTCACGTGTGACGTTCCCCATATGCGTTTCAACGCAGTGTCTCGTTCCCTGTTCTCAGGGAACCATGTTTACATATGTAACCTGAGACGTTCTCATGCAATATGGGGAGGAAGAAAGATCTTTCTGAAGATGAAAAGCATGAAATGGTGCAATGTTGTGCAAAAGGCATGAAAACAACCAATATTGTGTGAAAACTGAATGCAGGTTATTGAAGTATCATAAGATTTGTGAGTGATTTAGAGCACAGAAGAACTCGGTCAGATAAAGGCTTATTAAGGAAAGTTTCTGTCAAACAAGTTAATTGTATTAAAAGTGCAGCTATAAAAAAGCCAGTGTTGAGCAGCAAACAGGTATTTGAAGCTGCTGGTGTCTCTGGAGTCTTGAGAACCTATCCATACAGGCTGGCAGTTATGTGTAAAATTGCATTTTAGCCACCACTAACCAAACCTCACAAAGAGAAACATTTACATTCATGCCTTTTGCACAACATTGCACAATTTCATGCTTTTCATCTTCAGAAGGATCTTTCTTCCTCCCCATATTGCATGAGAACTGTGACTTGCTTAATAATGTGGAACAACCTCTAAGTAGGGTTTCCATTTACCTAAGTAGTAAGTAGACCTGGCAAATTATAAATTATTTTGTCCAAGATTGATACCAGTCATCTAAAAAGACATGGATAAATAAACAAACAAACACTTTCTTAGAAAAACTAAAATCTGATTGTTTATTGTACTGAAATCCTACTGATACGTCACTTGCATAATAATTTGGAACAGAGTATATCCCTGGCTCTTCAATATATAAATATATATATATATATATATATA
>RJVU01049572.1:4662198-4674256 GCA_003731715.1 Anabarilius grahami
TTACAGTGCATTAATACATTTGAATTATATATATATATATATATATATAAACAGAAAACAGTTATTTTAAATTGTAATAATATTTTAGAATATTATTGTGAATTACATTTATTCAACTTTGGAACAGTAGGTTTTTTTTTAGCTTTATATGCATATTCGGAAATAAATACCACAAATAAATATACAATTATTTATATATGCACTTAAACAATGAAAAGTTTAATATTTGATAAAAATTCTTAACATATACCCACATTTCTAAAAACATTTAATGAAATTTCATAAAACTGTTTCATAAAACTGTTGCTTAGTAATATTAAAAGGACAATAAAGTATTGAGACTCATGGCTCTTCTTCCATGTACAGTAACAATGAAATTACAAATGTCAAAAGAAAGTTATATTTCATTAAGTAAAACAAATTGAATTAGAAATAGAAGCAAAATGTTTAATGTTTACTGAACAAGAACTAAGCCATGCTCCAAGTATTTGTAACAGGGTAGTTTCAGACGACCTACATTTCCTTTAGTTGCATCGTGTGATGAGCTATGAGCTACAACATAGACGGAATAACTGACATGGAATGTTGGCATTTAACACGTTTACCTCACACAAGGAATCTTTGTTCAGAGACCACTTTGTTGACATGGTTACACAAGCATGGAAGAAAACAAATGCCTTAGATGTCAGTGGGGAGGAGGCTGGATTGGTAACGTGAAGTAAGACACTTGTGATGATGACACATTATTTGATCATGTTTCCGACGTTACAGGGAAATCTTATTCAGCTAGCTACATATTTAAAACTTCAAATGAGTTGAAGTTTCATTTTATTATGAATCTGATATTGTGAAGTGAAGTCACTATAGACAAAATGACCCAATGCTTCACTGTTCTCCACCTTTGTACAGCTACATTTACATGAACCCAAAAAACAGATTAATGGCTCAATCGGACTGAAAAGCCTTCATGTAAAATCTCAATTGATCCAATTGAGCTTGATTCAAATGAAATTTCAATCGAATTGAAAGGGGTGGGACCTGAAATAATTTAAACAATATAGGGAAAAAAAACTAAGCATGTAAACGCATTAACATGTTCTCAATCGGATTCAGAAATACATTGTGCCCATGTGCAGTGCTGTGATGATGTCTACCAGACCATTTTTATAATAAGATCTGTTTACATGCGTTTTATTTCTTACAAATGTGCATATGTTTTTATTTAGGTCTTACGAATTGGTCAGTGAATAAGAATTTGCTAAAAAAGCTCTTTGTTAGCTTTCCTTTTAGATAAGTCATTAAGGCAAAAATGATACTCACTCTAGTAGTGACTCCAGTGACATTATAGCTGTGGCTTTCTCCAGTTATGAACATGGTGAGTAGGGCACTGCATATACATTTAAGTTTTGTTTGGAATACATAAATGTGTAACGGAATACCAGACTTGGAGACAGAGATTAGGTTAAACCCAAACAGGTCATTTATTGACAGTGATGAATTAAACAGAAAGCAGGTTAGTAGTGGTAGAGTCAGAATAACGATGAGCAAATGCATATGAACTGTCTGATTCTCTTTTCCTTTACCAGGGTGACAGCGGAGCAATGATGACTGGAGCATGATAGTAGAGAGAGCACACACACACCTCTTCACATGATTATGGCGAGTAGACAGGTACGTATAATATTCCAAAGAGTACCTTACAGGAGATTGCTGGAGTATCACAGGGAGATCGATTCACAAGGAGATCCAATAGCTAAGTAGAGTGGTTAAGTAGTCTGTTATCTGTAGTTGAGACCAGACAAAGAGTAACTGTAAGGTGTGTGCTATTAGTGCAGTGCTGTGCAGGTAATGAACAGGAGGATATGCTGGGAAATGTGGTCTTTGACTAGATGACTGGACTGTTGAAGTTGGGCAGATGGGGAGCATCCCCCCTCTACGGGCAGATCCTGACAAACACAAAAATGTAACAGTCCTTGATGACAAGGTTTGTTGTAGTTTTTGAGGGCCTGGGAGGGAGGGTCTAAGGCATTGAGGGGGAACAGTGAGTGAGAGGGCAGTGGAGGAGTAAGTGAAGGAAAACACCACAGAGTGAGCCAGACTAGAGCTAGGACAAGGTCCCACAGCGGAAACCAGGATGGAGCCAGAGATCTGACCAACACAAGTGGAGCTATGGGAGGTGGAGACCCAGGCAAAGCTGAGGAGACGAAGAGCCAGAGTGACACCGCTGGTGTGGAGGGCCAATGTGGAGCTGACAGCTTGTGAGACTGAGGCGGAGGCGGGGACCCAGAAAACTATGGTGGAGCCAGAGCGACTGAGGACTACGGTGGAGCTGGAGGGAAGACAGAGCCTGGTGAATCCGAAGGGATGGAAGGTTGAGACGATGGTGGAGGCCTGGGATCCTGTGACAAAACCAGGGTAACGTCTGGCCAAGGAAGAGCCAGAGGGATGAGGTAGCCCGGTGGACCCAGTGGCATGACGGTTCATGGTGGAGCCAATGGGTCAGAGGGTCAAGGTGGAGTCCGGGGCTTTGAGGCCAGACATGGTTCTAGGGGATCATCGAACCAAGGCAGAGCTAGGGACCGGGAGGCCCAAGGTGGATCCAAACCATAATGCGGCACCACTGAAGAAGGAGCTGAGGGGCTAAAGGGAGACAGTGGAGGCGGGGCTGTATGATTGGCTGGCTTAGGTGGAGGAGGCAGGAGAAGAAGGTTGGGCGGGACCATCATGAACAAAAGGGACTTGAAGCTGGGCATGACCAGCAGAGACACAGGAGACTTGGAGCTAGGCGGAACCAGCAGTGATGAAGGAGACTTGGCTTGGGAATAGGAGGGAACCCTGGGCATCCATTATATAGACCATGCTAGTAGGCAGCAGCTTTACACCAGTGAAGGGGGCATGGATAGAATACATCTCCACACCATCAAATTTCACTAAAATCCCTACTAGAATTGCATGCTCTGCCTCCGGGGTGACGTTCTCCATTTGTGGAAGGTCCTTGGTTGGCATTGGCTCTGGCTCAGGTTCTGGGTCTCCGGTGGGCTCTGGCTCTGTGACCATGGTGGGTTAGGGGCCTTTTTGGCTCTGGGTATGTGGCAGTCATTGGCTCTGGCTCAGTGGTGGGTGTAAAGGGTGGAGAAGGACTAGGGAGGAGTTCCAAAATGAGTGGTGTCTCTTGAGTTGAAGACCGACGACACCAGGAAAACTAAAGTGGGCTAGGGAGGCTGCGACTGAGGGGCGATGGGGTCTTTATCCACTTCTCCTACTGTGAGGGAGGAGCCACTCAGCCACAGTACATATTCTAGATAGTGTTCCAGGGTACAGGTGGTAGTTCCTGTTGGTAACTGGCAGAAGAGATGGTCATCCAAAACACACCAGAAGACGGACTTCAGTGCGTCGTCATTCCAAAACACACAAGGTGGGAAAACCTGAGGAACTCCTCCATGTAGTCTTCAAGAGGACAGCCAACTTGTGAAAGTTTTTTTTTTTTTTTAAAGCCACGTATAGAGCCTATATATTTATTCTAAGAACTAACTCTAGAAACATGGAAAACAGTGATAGATGGACCTCTCAACCTTACGCTAAAAAGAAAATCCAGCGTGACTTTGAGCGGACCAAGCGAAAAATTATTATATTTTTGCTCAGCTAGTGACACTGGGCATCAACCATCAGCCAAAAGCTAATATTAATACTTTTTTTATATACTGTCTACTTTCTTTGTATAACAGTTCTATCTAATAACGCATTAGACAGGACTGTTAAACAGATCGTAAACTATTGAAGATGGAGAATGTGTGCTCAGGTTCTTGCTGAGCTGTTCTCGGCGCCATCAAAAAAAAAAAGTCAGCACACTTTGTCACTTCAGAGTTCCTACTGGCGTTGTGAATGCAACCAGGAAAATGGGAAAAAATTTGTTCTCGGGGAACCTTCCTGGTGGCTAGTTCCTATAACTAAGTTCCTAGAACAACATGGTGCGAAAGCCTTATTATTATTACATGCATACGTTTATTTTTGTTAGTTGACATTTAAGGCTTAATGCTATAAAAAAGCAATTAAAAAAAAGTGTTTTCAGATGGATTTTTATGTTTACACAAAAATATGGCATGCATTTGCTTCAAACAATGGTATAATGCTATTCAAAACATCATTCAATGTAATTGTGATAATCGTAATTAATAATCACTATTACAATTTCAAGGGAATAATCGACTATTGTGATTTTTGTCGTTCAGCCCTAGAAAATAGCCTTAAATAATGTATAATTACAAGTTAAAGGGGGGGTATCAGACACAGTTTCTGCCAATCTCATGTTAATTTTGAGTACATATAGAGTAATACTGCATCCTTCATATCTCCAAAAAGTTTTTAGTTTTATCATATTTATAAAAGATAGATACGCTGTACCGAGTCTTTCCGAAAAAAGCCGAGCTCCTGGAGGTGTGCCTGCCGTCAGTGCCGTGAGCAGAACTAAAGAGTCACGCGCGCACAGCTTTTGCGTAGAGATTGTCTGCAAGCTGTGACATCATTATAAATAAAAAGGGAACAAAAACGTTCATGTTGTTTACATTTTATGCACTTGCGCGCTGATTGCCAACAAAACACAGATATCTGATGCAGCTTTACTCACCACCCGAACTGGGACTTGTTTACAAAGCATTCATCACCGAAATCCCGGGAACAAACAAACATACGTGCACAACTCCATTGCTGCCCCAGAAAAACAAACTTCATTCACTGTTCCCTTAACGTTGGGTTCTTTGGGAAGCTGAAAAAGGTAATCTTTCCCTCACAACCAAAAACACACTTCTTTGTTGACAGGAGCTGCGTCTCATTTCGGAGGCTGTGTCCTCCGGAGATTGCATTTGAAGGCTGCATACGTCATCAGGGATGTCATATTTAAGAAAAGTAACCATAATAAAATTGACTGATATTCATTGTGAGGTGTAAAATACTGTAATTTTTTTCTTACTTTGCAATCTAACGGTTATTGTTCTTAAATGAGACTGCCACGATGATGTATGCAGCCTTCAAAGGGTGCAGCCCCTGAATTGGGATACAGCCATTGTTGAAAAATCTCTCGGCTTCCGTATTCCGAACGAAGCGCGTTGATGGGCATGCTCTTGCTCTGGGTGATGTGTGTGTGCACGCATATCAGGGAGAAGTGCCTATTCAAGGAATTCCACCCTTTATGACGTGAAACAGGCCATACTCTGAAAAATTCGGCGAAACATGTCCACAACCGGAAGTAGTATATTTGGCAAAGAAATACTCCGTCATACATCCAACTCGTGTTTTGAAACTTTGGCCATGTTTAGCATGAGAATGCAACTCTTTAACAGTGTAAATAAGTCTGAATGCATAAAACAGCAGTACAACTTCTGGTTCACAGTGACTTTAACCTAAACATTATGTCCCTCAAGATAATCTTCACAAATGAACAACTTATAGACGCATATATGTTTCCTTGTTCAGCATGATGTCGTTTAATGTCCCAGAAAACCTCTGTAGTCCTTTTTAGCCACTTGTTAGTAACCACATAAAAGCTTAAAATCAAAATTGACAATACTTATTTTTTTATAGAATATTAGAGTATTTATTATAAAATGATTTATGATGTGCACATAATTATTTATTTTAAAATTCACATGCTCTCGTAATCTTTAATCAAAATAACTTCCCCCTCCCTCTTGCAACGACATCTCTTATCTGAGATGTCGCAGCAATGGCTGCCCACTGCTCCGGGTGTGTGTTCACGGTGTGTGTGTTCACTGCTGTGTGTGTGCACTTGGATGGGTTAAATGCAGAGCACAAATTCCGAGTATGGGTCACCATACTTGGCCACATGTCACTTCACTTCACTTCACTTCATACGGCTGTACGCACTGTGCGTACCATGAGAGGGCGCTATTTAATGCCTTTTTTATTTTTTACATAATTTTTAAATTGATTATTAAAATCTATCTGCGTACACTCATGACATATTAAGAGAGCAAGAGAGAATGTGTGTTCCCTTGTGTGTTGTAAAGTCAAATGTTGGTATGTGCGTGCATGGGGAATATGGGTGAAAAGAAATCTGATTGGTTAGTTTAGTTTCATCGCTTTTTCCACACATGAAAAATGACGTTACAGATAGTTAATGTTTAAAAACAGGCTCAAAATGAGTAAACGCTCTCTAAAACAGCTAAATTCGATTGAAATATTTGCAAAAAGGCCTAAAACTAGCAGGGATGGAGAAATGAAGCCTCTAAAAATCTATGAAGCTTTTCGGGAAAGGTTTCAAAGAATCAAGAGTGTCGAAAACAGTGCCATCTTGTGGCAGGTAAAATTTACAGCAGCCATAAACCTTAGTGCGCAGTTCCGTTGTTTTATCCATTAAGCACAAATAAAAGCCTGACGACGCTAAATGTGTTCAGTTTTCAATTAGATGTGTTACATAAATGCCTGAAACGTAGCTAGTTTATGCAGCTTGTCTCTAAGAAATAGAGAAAAGCTCACGGAGTCACGTAAGATAATCCATCAAGTCCTGTCCAAATAAATGTAACTTTGCATGAATTAAATAATACAGCCATGAATGAGCACATGTTGGAAATAAAAGTGCTGAATTTAATTCTCTCTCTGTTGGCTATGCTCATCATTAGTCTCATGAAGTCATCTGCATTTTGCTGTTCACTCAGCGGGTTGATGCTCAAGAAATGCTCAGCATAAATCCTTATAATTTTTTGGTGCAAAAACATTAAAGTATCTTGACATTATCATTGAAGACCAGCAATAATAATTTTCATTTTGATTACATAATAATGGCAATATATACATGTCAAAGTCAGACATGCCCCTTTGCCAGCTGTGATGCCTGGTTACTGGTTTAAACTTGGCCCAGGTTTGTAAAAAATATTTGGCTCAGCACACCTTAATAGCTTCAACAATTGATTGCCAATTAAGTTTAGAATACAATGAACCAATTAGAACCCAGTTTAGGTCAGATAGCTCCTAATGGTGGATATTTTGATGAATCGAAAATTTTAGTTTTTTCTATGTATAAACTTTATGTAATAAAATATGTTTTCATAGTTTGTGTTGTCCCTTATCAGTGCAAAATTATCACAAATTAAAAAGGATTCATGCCAATATTGTCCAAAACCCCACTTTCCTGGGGCGTTTCCAAACTTTTGGAGGGCAGTGTAACTTTTAACAAGATTCACTTGTTTAAAACACCGTAATTATATAAACATTTACTATATAACCATTAATTCGCTAATAAACATCCAAGTAAACACAACTCTATGGAAATTAATTATTATCTCCACGAGCGATCGCAGTTTGAGCACAGTTCTGTGTAAATGCATAGATAAACAGCGCTTTGTCAGCAGATATTTCATAATCTAGAACGACAAAAACATTATTAATAATTCTGATATAACATACCAGTTGAGAAATGCAATAAAATACTATGTTTTGTTTGTTATATTCCAATATTCCAGAGAATATTATTCAGTTATTCAACATTATCCAGCAAATTTAATGTTTAATGGTGCGCGAGATTTAAAGGGGCCGCGCGCTGAATCGGTGCATAGTTAATAATGCCCCAAAATAGGCAGTTAAAAAAATGTATTAAAAAAAACTCTATGGGGTATTTTGAGCTGAAACTTCAGAGACACATTCAGGGGACACCTTAGACTTATATTACAACTTGTGAAAGAACGTTCTAGGGCACCTTTAAATAACAATAATAATCACAAATGATTATTTATGTCATTAAAAATGAAAATATGTTCAGCTTGTGTTAACCACAAAAATGCTAACATTTTTCCATGATTTAGGCCTCATTCCTGCAGCACACTATTGTAGGCTGTTTTTGGTTCCTAATTGTACAATCAGTTTAATAAGTATATAAATATATTTTAGTTTTCTAAATAGGCGTTTCTCTCTCGTTTCGGGTGGCTCATGCTCCTTCATCTGGATATGGGAATAGCTTTTACTTTTCAATTACCAACCTTAACCATTAACTGGCCATTATCATGATTATGAGACACTGACCTTATTTTGAATCATTAATGACTACCTAATTGAAGGCATCATTAATGGATTAGTTGTTCTCTTAATACACACTGAAATTGGTGTTTTTTAAAGGCTGTAAAGGTTCTTTTTAAAAGCAAGTCTCAATAAAGCACAATTTCAAAGCCTTTCACTATGAAACTCGTGTTTAAGCATCACATCTGACTTTATACTGGTGGGCAGAGATAACCTTCACTGAGCTGCATTTAACCTGTGATATCAAATGCCTTAAAATCACTGTAAAATGTTCCAAGCTGTATCTGCTCTTACTTAACAAAAGAACACTTGTGCCGTACTATCCAGATTCAGTCTCTTTTCTGCCATGAATCAAATCAGAGCAAAAAGTGAGTTCTGATGATGATTTCCTCATTATTTTAATGACAATTTAACGATAAGAGCATTCAGATAGGAGCTTAAACCATTCGTCACAGGCCGTAAATCTCTACCATCCCACAAAAAGCTTTGCAAATTGGATTATTTATGCTGGGCCTAATGCTATAGTATACACTTTGGATCCCTGCTATCCATTTTTATACAAAAGAGTGCCTCTCAAAATGCCATGAGCAGAATTTTCGCCTAAACCACAAAGCAATTTCCTTGAAAATCACAGATATGACAAAGATCATTGTTTCTTGGAAAAAGCACTTATATATCCACTCCAATAAAAACTGTGAGGCTCCTATGTGTAAATTAAAGATTTTTTTATTTATTTATTTTTTTTGGCTGAATGGTGATGTACAGTATATATCTTGGCATTTTCTACTTTTTATGAAAACATATGTAATGTAAACATGTAGGCTATGCTATATATTATGTGCAATGAAATAGCTAAAATAGCATCACATTCTAAAATTGTAACAACATTATAATAAAAAAAAATATATTTTTTAGAAGTAAAAGTTAAAATCACTAAATTAAAAATGAAAAATAAAAACAAATAACTAAATGTTAACTGGTAAGAGGAACCCATATTTGCTCATCTAAGCTTAGTAATTATATTAGCCTACATCTGATTAGTCCATTACAATAGTCACATACAGTTACTGCTATCATAAAAATTTACTTTAAAAAATTTGTTTAAACATTGGTTTAAACATATGGCACATTTAATGTCAAACAACAAATATGTTAGCAAAATGTATATTTTAGTCAGAATTATTGTGCTCCAATTCTATAAAGTATCCTATTCTATATCTATACAGTGGTGCAGAAATGAAGTCAAAACCCAGAAGACTAATTTGCCACTGGTTCCCTCAAGATTTTCCTATGGGGTTTTATAATAGGGGTTTTTCAATTTATGACTAAAATAACGTCTGTGGTAAACATAACTTAAACGTTTTGCTCTGCAAATTAAAAACATCCATATCAAAATCGAATTTTGAAGTCATGTTTATTTTAAAAATGTATGTTTCTAATAAGCATCTGGGTGTGAGTGCTCATATAACAAAAAGTTTACCACTGACCTTATTTTACTCATAAATTGAAAAACCTCATTATAAAAACCCAAAAGAAAATCAAATTATTCTTCCGGGTTTTGACATCAATCCCTGCATCACTATATTGCCGCGCATGCGCAGCTGCGCTCGTTCATTGAAGTCTGTGAAGTTTAGCAGAGACTCACTTGCAAACGGCCTGGCAGCAAAATGGAAATATTTGCATGCTTTTTTAACATTTACAGAAAAAGAATATTTCTGTGAAATGAAAGTTATCCACTGAGTATAACATATCTCACACACTAAACAGCACAAGTAGCCACACAGCACAAGTATATGTCAGAGCGTCTGAAGGGGCAAGCCACGTTAAAATATATGTTAACTATATATCTTATGGGTTATTTTGAAGCCCTTAATATAAAGCATGTCTCATGTTTAGGACAAGCTGGATTATGCACTTCCTCAGCTATTTTTCAGATGTGCTCGTAATATCAAACTACTTGATATATTGTACAAACTTTATATACTGCCCAGCCCTACTCTGTGTGCAAATTGTTGAAGCCTGAGTATGTATGTTGATGAAGACACTTTAATTATAGGCCTACGGTTTACTGCATAAGAACACTAACATTCAAAAGTTTAGGATCGGTAAGATTTTCAATGAATAATAAGAAGTTTAATCTGTTCAACAAGGCTGCATTTATTTAATTAAAATACAGTAAAAACGGTAATATTGTGAAATATTATTGCAATTCTAATATGCCGATTTGCTGCTCAAGGAACATTTCTTATTATTATCAATGTTGAAAACAGTTGTGCACTTTTTTTTTTTCAGGATTCCTTGATGAATAGAAAGTTCAAAAGAACAGCATTTATCTGAAATACAAAGCTTTTGTAACATTATACACAACCGTTCAAATGTTTGGGGTCAGTGAGAATTTTTATTTTTTTGAAAAGAAATCAATTTAATATTAATTTAATTATTAAATATTAATATTAATAAATTTAATAGAAATTAAAGGGATAGTTCACCCAAAAATGAAAATTTAATGTTTATCTGCTTACCCCCAGTGCATCCAAGATGTAGGTGACTGTTTCTTCAGTAGAACACAAATTCGGTTTGTGCGAGAAACTGAACAGTATTTATATCATTTTTTTACCTCTAAAACACCACTATGTCCAACTGCGTTCAGCACTCGCTTAGTGAGGTCTGATCACGCTCTGACAACAGAAGTAATGTCTAGCACTCATTGAAGTATATGCGCGAGACATCACTGCCGTTGTCAGAGCGCGATCAGACCCCACTAAGCGAGTGCTGAACGCAGTTGGACATAGTGGTGTTTTAGAGGTAAAAAATGATATCAATACTGTTCAGTTTCTCGCACAAACCGATCGTTTCGTGTCTTAGGACATCAATGTGTCGTCACGAGCCGCAGGGTTTAATTTAGATTTGTCTATGGAAGTGTTTTCGACTCTTATTGTTCGAGTTCCCATTCACTTGCATTATTTGACTGACAGACGGCAGCGGTTGCAGTTAAAAATCATCATTTGTGTTCGACTGAAGAAACAAAGTCACCTACATCTTGGATGCGCTGGGGGTAAGCAGATAAACATAACATTTTCATTTTTGGGTGAACTATCCCTTTAATACTTTTATTCAGCAAGGATGCATTAAATCGATCAAAAGTGACAGAAAAGACATTTATAATGCAAAAGATTATATTTCAAATAAACTAAATAATAAATAAACTTTATATTTATCAAAGAATCCTGAAAAAAAAAAAATTATACAAATATTATGTACAACTGTACACAATAAATGGTTCTTGAGCAGCAAATCAGCATATTAGAATGATTTCTGAAGGATCATGTGACACTGAAGACTGGAGTAATGATGCTGAAAATTCAACTTTGCAAACACAAGAATAAATTACATTTTTAAATATTTTAAAATAGAAAACAGTTATTGTAAATTGTAATAATATTTTAATATTTCACAATATTACTGTTTTTACTGTATTTTTAATTAAATAAATGCAGCCTTGGTGATCAGAGAAAACTTCTTTTAAAAACATTAAAAATCTTACCGATCCTAAAATGAAATCCAACTTTCATTTTGTCAGACAAACTCTAATTTAAAGACTGACTGAACTATCGAATGTAAAGAAGAAAAAAGCATAGAAGTAACTCTAAACTTTTGAGTTTGCTTAAACTGATAGTTTGATAAACTAAACAAGCTATAAATCTCTATGTAATGTGAATTTTATAGCTTAACTTAAAATACAAGCTCATTGAGTTTATAGAAATTTTGTTTTATGTTTGATGTAAACATAGACAAACTTCAATTGTTAGGTTGATACAACACATTTTTGATTGCCTGAGCTTTTTCACCTTCTGATTTCTTACAGTGTTAACAGCAGGAAAGGCATTAATGCTGCAGAACATAGCCTGGCTAACTCTCTCTGTTGCTAGTCTGCACTTGCTTGCTATAGGCTTCCAACAGGAGCATGACAAGCTTATTCTTGTGAAACTGAAACCTCCCAAGGTTGAGGGACTGAAATAGAGGTTCGATGTAC
>RJVU01049572.1:4674370-4687681 GCA_003731715.1 Anabarilius grahami
ATCATTATTACAGTGATTATTATTTTTCTAGCATCTTATATGTTTGCCAACAGTTATTTTAACCATAAAAGATGGAGTGTGTAGCTTTTCATTTCTTAACCATGTATTAAAGGTGCTAAAGAGGATGTTTTGTTTTATACATTTTTGCAATATTACTTGAAACTGTCTTTACTAACTGATAAAAGACTATTTATTAGGTGCACTGAAAGGAATAATATTAATATACATCATCTGTGCACGAGGTAGGGCCTTAAAAACATCA
Organism: Anabarilius grahami; assembly: GCA_003731715.1. Lineage (NCBI taxonomy): Eukaryota > Metazoa > Chordata > Actinopteri > Cypriniformes > Xenocyprididae > Anabarilius > Anabarilius grahami. The sequence continues at coordinate 4,674,633 of RJVU01049572.1, forward strand.
GCCAATCGTTTACGCGATTGGCCCTCTGGCTTGTCAATCACTGCCATGACGTTCCTTGTGAGAGACGTGCGGGGCCCAGTAACTTTCCACACTCCACAGGCGCCGCATGCAATGTTTTTGTCAGGAGACAGGAGTAACAACTGCAGATTATGAGTTACCTGCGGTGAGTCCGACATAATGAATCCACTAAGTGTGTGCGCGGCTTTAAGTCGATTGTAAGGCCGATTATGAATGTAAATTGATACTTATGACTGATCGCGCTCAAACGCGTCCAGTCAGAGCCAGTTGCGTTCAGTCTGCGATTACAGTCGGTGTTCAAATTCCATGTGAAAGTATATAAATCTGCTTCAGGAGCAGGAAACAATCGCTGTATGTTGAGCACAGTCTTAGAATGTTTTAGCTAGTCGTTAAATGTGTGCCCGGCTTAATAACACAGCGAATGCCGGTGGTAAACACTCGTGTTCCAATACTCGTGCATGAGTTTTGGGAGGTGTTCACTGGAAATGAGCTGTGAAGGAGGGGGGTTGTTCTTAAGCATGCGCTCATTTCAAAAACTCAGTCGACGAAAATAACCTCTGTACCACCTTTAACATTTAGTCAGAACCTCTAGTAAATTATGTTATTTTGTTCAGAATAGTGAGAGAATCGCAATCTCTATTTGAAACCCCAAAAAATTGTGATTTTCAATTTATCCAGAATCATGCAGCTCTAGTCTCACCCTCCCTGCAAATCGCTGTCCAAAGGCACGCCTTCTCCAAAACATGAACGCACAAAGACCAGAAGTGATACGACCAGACACAACGTTACTGGATTACATCACGTGTCATTCACCACTGAGAAAACTTTACAGTACAGTGAGTAACAGTACTACAATAACGAATGTAAACAACTTTTTAAAAAAGGTAATTAGATGCAGCAAATGGATATGTTGGACATTTCTAACGTGATAGCTGATGAAAAACTAGCAGCACTGTGCACAAAATAAACTACATCACCGTCTTTATAACCAGAGTCGGACCGAACGCAATGATTAAACGAACATTTTATGGTCCTATACGCCTTCCACAGATGATATATATTTATAAAAATACATTTAGACTGCTTAACATAGTGATTGCTATCAGGATATAATAAGACTTTCAACCAGCATAACAAAAAAAATCACCTATTGCACCTTTAAAGTAGTATTTTATGTTAAAATAGATACTCTAAATGCCTTTAAAATCCAATTTGTTAAGGCAGATTAGTGCTATCTGGTGGGATTAAAAAAAAGAAAAACTTTTGTAATGCCGTGGTGTAACCATTAGATTCCTGTAAGGCTATATAAAAAAGGCTTATAAATTATCTAGTTCTTTTCATATAAATACTTATTTTTATTAAACTGTGGATTTGGATATATATATATTTATACATTCTCAAAGACTACTATTTGTCAAGTTTTTTTTTTTCTTTTTTTTTTTTCAGTTTTTGCATTAATTCTACCACAGTCAAACCTGAACACAGAGAAAGACATTTTGTAACAAATAACATCAAAATTCAACAAAAATGAAAAGGAATGCTTTATCAGAGCTTAATCAACTTGATTTCAACCTCTTATTTGAGTCTTCTGGCTCAATTTTGGCAAATGTTTACAGCCACACCAGTTCATTTGAGTACGTATGTTGTGTGTGTATACGTGAGTGGGTGTTTTTGAGTGGGTGTGTCTGTTTTGTACTCCCGAAGTTTTAGAGTGTAACCTTTTCCATACTGTCCATTTTTTACTGCGTTGTGGCTGAATTATTGATTTTATTTCATGCATTTTATTTCACACAGGGGTGTAACATACCCTGTCACGATTCAATACATATCATGATACTGAACTCACAATATACAATATATTACTGCAATATTCCAAGACATAATAAACAGTTAACAAAAAAATATTTAAAAAATTTTCATGATTCTAAAGCTGAAAATACAGAATTATTTTAGATGAATATGACTTTCACTGACTGAATATATGACTTGAATACTGAATATGAATATGACTTTCACTGACTAGATATATTTAAAATAACGTAGGCCACTTTTTACCAGTAAAACACAAGACATTTGGCATTATCAGGACCCCCATTGCATTATTACAAATTATATTTAACATTATATGTAGTAGTTTAATGTAGTACTGACACTAAAACTTGACTGAAACGCTGTAAACGTGAATTTTTTCTCACACAGTCATTTTTATTTTCTGTGAACTATGCACAATACTGTCACTATCCATGATACATATTGTGGCATTTTTGTATTGTGATATATTGTTACACCTCTAGTAAGTATACAGTCACACCAGTTAATTTACGAGTGCCTGTGTGTGTCCATTAATTTCCTATGTCTGTCGTTTTTGACCGCGAATAACACAAGTGTGACTATTTTTTTTTTTTTTACGACCATTTAGTTTTCTTCACAGACTTTCATACCATTCCGATGAAGTAACGTAATGAAGTAAAAAAACTAAAAAAAATTCGGTCTAAAATGACCAAACAACACCAGAGGGTTAATCCTTAATTTAAGTTGGTCAAGAGTAGTGAGCGTTTTTTTTTTTTTTGTCTTTTGTTGTTTTATTAACATTAAAACACAGACAGCAGCGCAGCAGGGATAATAGGCTGCTTTCACTTTAAGAGCTGAATGGATCCAATCTACTGGTGCACAAATGTTTTATTTCTCAACTGTTTACGTTCATTTAAGACATAACTGACTATGTTTACAAGGATACTCGCCAAGACTGAACTTTTAATATAATTTTGTATGAATTAGAATACGTTTAAAAGAACTTAATTCAGTGTTTGCACGCTGTCTAAAATGCAGCTTTGGATGTGTGCACAATAACCAACATCAGAAAAACAAAACCAAAACAGGCTGACACATGTGCAAAATGCTTGTGTACACATTTCGACATGACCTGGTTATTTTCTAAATGTGAACTGTTCTCCTCCTCACCCTGAGGCTCTTAAACAAGGAGTTGCCCTTTCAGTTTCACGTAGTCCAGCTAAAAGAGGTAGATAACATGAACGCAACTACTAATAACTAAAACGTCAGGCCTTAAAAAGATGGCAGGACTAATATTAGCCACTATGCCCATCGACTCGATAATGAATAAATTCTTATTCAAGCACTGTTGCTCTCACCTATGGCTAAACATCACTGATGGTGTTAATGCAGACTAGACTGGTGTAGGTTGCCGTTTTATGATGTTTGTTCTATGGCTTGAGTAATAATCCTGTCAGTTTCTGCCTGAAATCACATGGTGCCAATGAGAACGAGGAAGTACTTGGTGCTCAGAAAGGAGGTAACATGTTCTCGCCATGCATTTCAATATAATAGAGAGGCTTGTTTAGAAACGGAGCATTCTATTAACAGATACGATTTGGTCACATGAGATTTACTCCTTGTCAGACAGGCCTTGTTCCATTCGTGTGAACAGTATGTATGTACTTAAATTACTTTTCACTGCCAAATGTGGGAGTAGAAGAGAAGGTGTGTAATGAAACTAATTAAAATGTGTTAGGGGTGTGAATGAACTAAGATAGTGAAGGTCTTCAGGGGCAGAAGGGAGAGGAAGAACAAAAAAAACACAGTATTGAGTATTCTTATTGGGTTAAGTTTTAAAAGCAAGAAAAGCATACCATAAACTTCAGATTAGTAGTAGTAAATTACAAACTAATTTTATTATTAGCATTGCACCGATGTAAGTGACTGCAGACTGGTCTATAAATTCAGGCTAAAACATTATGAGTTGCATTTTACAGAAGTTTTTGGCTCTCCCATTTTGGAACAAAAATTAGGCTAGGTGGGGAAAAAAATGAGATCAGTTAATGTATGTTTGTAATATACTACTGTTCAAAAGTTTTGGGTCCATAAGATTTTTAAAATACGTCTCCAAGGCTGCATTTATTTGATAAAAAATACAGTAAAAACAGTAATATTGTGAAATATTATTACAAAATAAATAAATTAATAAAATAATTGTTTTCTAATTTTATATGTTTTACAATGTAATTTATTCCTGTGATGGCAAAGCTGAATTTTTAGCAGCATTACTCCTGTCTTGAGTGTCACATGATCCTTCAGAAGTCATGTGTATTTTATGTTTAAGAAATATTTCATATTATTATTGTTGAATAACAACAATATGAATCATATTCAGTACTATGTGAATGAACAACAAGGCTATGAGAGATAGACATAGTTTCAAAGGGTTTGTACTGTTGTGCAACGGGGTGTTGAGCTTTCAGCTGACTCAACTTTGAAAATACTTTTTTTTTTTCTTTTCAAAAAAAACTTTCTGGTGTTATTCATTCGTGAAAAGTTAATGGCATCCACCCATGAAAAAGACAAATGGAGGGGTGCAAAATCTACTGGTAACAAGTGACAAAATATCAAAAGAATATTTTTGAACTATATTTAGGTCTTGCTCTGTAAAGGATGCAGGTGTACTTGACAGCCCATTACTGCAGTCATTCCCAAGGGAATTCCCAGGGCAACTTAATATGCTGCTATAAAGCTCTGGCTTGTCTCTTTGTATAGCTGGTTGGTCTAAATGGTAAGCATAGGATCAAAAACTAAACCTTGAAATGTCATTATAATAAGTCACTTGGTGAGACAAACATGGGTGGACACATTTTAGAGAATATGAAAACATTTTGGAAAAATAGTTGTTGATTAAAACGTGTTTTAATCTGATGCAGAAGGACCAACTTACCAACAGTGGCAATGGTGTCCAGATCATCTAGTGTGTAGGTCCTGTTGGTGGTCAGGGATGCGGCCCCTGCGGATATCGTGGGACTGCCTGCGTCTGTCCTGCCACTATCCCGACCAGAACTGCTTTCATTATTTATTCCAGCTTTGCCTTTAGTTGATGCCATCTTCTTCCGTATGGTTTTCAAACTCTAGCCACATTAATGGCCAATTCTAGATATCAAGTCTAGAATTTCCGCTTTTGGAAACCGCGCTATCGATAACATACACATTGATCTGTTTTGGTCAAGTTAACATATCCTTTGTTCGCACAAACCAGACTGTGACCCTCTGCTTTCCATCGCTTGGCAAACAGAAATGTATCAGAACAATAAAGACTAGTAAACAGCAAGTCATTAAAATATTAAGCGATTCATGTCAATGGGACTGTCATTTATTCTCTACTTTAACACGGACGTCCCCTGTGCGGATACTGCACGTTAACAAAGACAGGAGTGGACAGGATTCAAACTTCAAGTCTTACGAATCCAGGAGGTTATCCAGTCGAAAATTTTCAGGAACAAGGTTACGGCATAAACGTTGGTTGATGGTCCCCTAATGTATACTGCCAGATATCAGATACATTTCAATTATTTACTTCCCTCTTCCGTACCCATCAAGAAATCGGAACCCATTTCCCCTTCAAAACATCGCTCAGCGGCAAGGAAGCAGAGAAACGCTTGAAAACTGACAGGCAGCGGCGTTGACCAATCATATGCAGCGCGATTGCGGCAATGTCCAATCGAACGTTAGAAAAGGCGGAGCACTATTTGACTGACAGCTTGAGTGTACGTATTTTCCCAGTAGTTTGTAGCACATGTAGACACAACGTAGACATCACCACGCCTTAATGGGTACTGGATGCTATTTTGGGGGAGGAGGACACGTTTTAGCTTCAGTCTTTCTGACAGGAGAATTTTCACCTTATAGATAAGATAAATTTCATTTTAAAACATTTTTTTTCTTAATCATTTCATCAAAACACATATTGCATCCGTTAATTATATAGCACAGTGACAGCATTATAATTCTCAGCCATCTAAGTGGATGTGATTAAATACTGAACATAATACTTAACAAAATTATACAAGAGCTGCTGACATGAGATAGGTGCAGTCCTTCATCTGAGATGTTTGTGTAAAGCAGTAATGGCAAATTCATGAATTATTAAAAACTACCCTTTAGATTTTAGTAGGCTACCATAGCCATCCACTCTATCTATCATTTTGATTAAAGTTAACTCTTACTGGGTCCTATAAATTACTGTATTGCCTTCTTGAACTTACATTTGTAATAGAAAGCTCAAATGTGCAGAATATGCTGAACAACCAAAAAATGCAGGACCTGGAGGATTTTCCTTCAGTGGGCATTTTAACTGCTCAAGACAAAGAGACACATGAACATATCACAAAACATAAAAACAGAATCAAAGGTATGTAAACTTGTGAATGGGTTAATTTGTGTAAATTGTGAACTGTAAACATCTGTTATGCTGAATAGCTTATTCAAGGCAATACTAAATAAAATTTAAAAAAATGAAATTTTTATGATCCCTCTTTAAAAAAAAATGATTAACATTTTGCAGATTCTGCAAGGGGTATGTAAACTTATATGACCAAAACTCCTATTTATTTGGAATGCATATATATATATGCACAATTTATATTGAAAATGGGGGTTGTAAGGAGGGAATTTGATTTTATTTTTTATTTTTTTTTATATACTCATGTTCTCTTAATAAAATAATTTATCACAGCTGCTCAAGACCACATACAAAACTTACAACCCACTCACTGTTATGGACTCACTGACCCATGTGTAAACCTTAAGTGCCTATTTATGGACTGTGCTCTCTGACCAGCCTAAGGGAGATGATCTAAGCTAGTTTACAGGCACCATGAACTTTCTTTTTAGACTTTCAAAAATGTGATATCTAAAATCCAAAGCATTTTAACAAGTTAAAAATTTCCTTTTTCATTCTGTTACATGTATGCATAAACAAGCATCTCCAACCATTTTTTCATGCCTCTTGCACTGAAGGCACAAATGTAATGGCATTAGCTAATTATCTAACATAAAATTAACCAAACATAAAACTTAACATAGTTTTAATTAATTACCAAAACCTTAATATGTAGCTAGTAGCTATGTTTCACATTTTGTGTGATATGATGTTGTATTATGTGATACAATATGATATTAGCCCCATCATTTTTTTAAATTAAAATTGTAATTTATTTACCAAAGAAAATACATTATTTTAATATTTTCTATAATTTAGTGGAAGTAAAAAAGTGATAAATTGTCCTCAAAAAATTGGCATGTGTTCACCTGTTTTTTTTTTTTGCTTTAAAATATGGGAAACATATATCTTTAAATAACACAAATAATATATTACAGAAAATAAAACAGCCAATATGAAAGTTGACTTCATGAACATTAAGCTCCTCATTTTTCTCTGACCATTTGTTGTAAAATGAATTGCATTTAAAGCAACACCACGGAACATTTGCTCACGATTCCCCCATGTGGTTGATAAGCGAAATTGTCTGTTACCAGTGTCGTAAATATTGTCGCTGATGGAACCGGCGAATCCAGAAACCTTGTTTGGAAACTGTAACGTAGTTCGTATGTAGAAGGAAGGAAGCGGACAGGGTCGGCTGGACTACTGACTGTTTATTACACCACTTAAATCACAAAACATAAAAATCGTGCAGACAGGCACAAAACGGTCCTTTAAAGTATCCTAATATTCACTCCAGTTGGTCGGGTCCAAGTCACTGTTGCTGACAGCCAGTAGTCCCTCTCTCTCTCCCTCGCTCCTGCTTCTCCTGGCGTTTTATACTCTCTCCACGCCAATTACTGAAACAAGAGACAGGTGTTTGTTATTTCCGCCTAATCCACTCACTCACCGTGCGTCTCCTGTCTCTCTCTCCCGCTGCAGNTGTAAGGAGGGAATTTGATTTTATTATTTTTTTTTTTATATATACTCATGTTCTCTTAATAAAATAATTTATCACAGCTGCTCAAGACCACATACAAAACTTACAACCCACTCACTGTTATGGACTCACTGACCCATGTGTAAACCTTAAGTGCCTATTTATGGACTGTGCTCTCTGACCAGCCTAAGGGAGATGATCTAAGCTAGTTTACAGGCACCATGAACTTTCTTTTTAGACTTTCAAAAATGTGATATCTAAAATCCAAAGCATTTTAACAAGTTAAAAATTTCCTTTTTCATTTTGTTACATGTATGCATAAACAAGCATCTCCAACCATTTTTTCATGCCTCTTGCACTGAAGGCACAAATGTAATGGCATTAGCTAATTATCTAACATAAAATTAACCAAACATAAAACTTAACATAGTTTTAATTAATTACCAAAACCTTAATATGTAGCTAGTAGCTATGTTTCACATTTTGTGTGATATGATGTTGTATTATGTGATACAATATATTAGCCCCATATTTTTTTTTTATTAAAATTGTAATTTATTTACCAAAGAAAATACATTATTTGAATATTTTCTATAATTTAGTGGAAGTAAAAAAGTGATAAATTGTCCTCAAAAAATTGGCATGTGTTCACCTGTTTTTTTTTTTTTGCTTTAAAATATGGGAAACATATATCTTTAAATAACACAAATAATATATTACAGAAAATAAAACAGCCAATATGAAAGTTGACTTCATGAACATTAAGCTCCTCATTTTTCTCTGACCATTTGTTGTAAAATGAATTGCATTTAAAGCAACACCACGGAACATTTGCTCACGATTCCCCCATGTGGTTGATAAGCGAAATTGTCTGTTACCAGTGTCGTAAATATTGCCGCTGATGGAACCGGCGAATCCAGAAACCTTGTTTGGAAACCATGTCCACCGATCTGGGGTGCGTTTCCCGTACAACGACGGAACTCGCTGCTTCACTACCATAGTACGATGCATCGTTCAACAAATCAACTAGCTAGTCACGACTGTTTCCTGAAACCGTATTGTCGCAAACCTGTCGTTCAGTCACGTTGGTGAATGACATCACGCAGGTGGTGGAGTAATAACTTCTTTAAATGAATCCTTTTGATATCGAATTAATGCTAGATTTTTTGCTACAAATTACGGACATGGCATCTGAGGACTAAGTTTCGTTTTTCTCAATTATTTTGCTTTATTTCCAGATACAATCGTTCTTACATACTAGAGCACGTACGCTCATGCGCACTCTTCAAAATCTTTTGACACACTAAAATATGTAAATGACATTTGTATATATACGAAATAAAAGATATACATTGTACTTAAAGGATTAGTTCACTCTAAAATTAAAATTCCCTGATAATTTACTCACCCAGTCTTCAGTCGAAAAGAAATGAAGGTTTTTGATGAAAACATTCCAGGATTTTTCTACATATAGTGGACTTCAATGGCCTCCAGACGGTTGAAGGTCAAAATTATAGTTTCATTGGAGCTTCAGAGTGTTCTACGTGATCCCAGACGAGAAATAAGGGTCTTATCTAGAGAAACAATCACTCATTTTCTAAAAAAAATTAAAAATTATATATTATATTTCAACTATAAATGCTCATCTTGAACTAGCTCTCTTCTTCTTCTTCTCTATTAGAATTCCGGCAGTGTAGACCAGTGTTTCCCAACCCTGTTCCGGTTTTTGGATGTCTCCCTATCTGATCCATATATTTCTAGTCTTGCCCTGCGTCCCGATGTCCATACTATCCATCCTAAATAGTATGTGAGATCAAAATAAGTGTGTCCCAAAGCATAGTATGTTAAAAAGAGTATGCCAAAAGTCCCCGGATGATCTACTATTTCCGGTAGATTTTCGAAGTGTGGATCCGTGCACACTATAAAGGCTAATATTGCCCACAACCCATTGCGCGTTAGACGAGGATTCAGTTCAGAACTACAAACACGAGTAAAAAGTGTTAAAAAACTACAAAATATGGCGGATATGCACGATCGACGCTGAGAGGTTTGAGTGACTAATAATCAGTTCAACCTGATAGAAAATATATATTTAATATTATCCGTGTTATTTTTCATCTGCAAATACCAATGTGGACTTTTATAAATATCCGAATGGCCATTAACTTTTAAATGCATCATTATGACAAGACCAGCGACTGCAGATCAATGTGCTGCATTTCTCTCCGATATGGTAGGAATTTAACTAAATGAAATGTGGAGGATGTAAGATGATTGACAGGCCAGTTTACGGTGACAGGATGCGACAGAGAGAAAAGACGCGGTTGTATGACGTGATAGTATGTTCCAAAGCTTGTCTACTCTTTTGCTACAAACTCAAAAGTATGTACTTTTTGTTCACAGAAAGAGTAAATACTTTTAGGGCGTTGTATAAGTAGGCGAATTGGGACGCAGCATTGGAGTTTCTACTAACGAGCTGATCAGTTGAATCAGGTGTGTTTGATTAGGAAGAGTTGGAAAATGTGTAGTGTTGGTGTGCCTCCAGGAACAGGGTTTGGAAACACTGGTGTAGACACTGCTAAGTGTATTACTGCCCTCCACAGGTCAAAGTTTGAACTAAATTGTCATACAAAATGCTAGTGCAAGCATATAACAATTAGTTCAAACTTTGACCTGTGGTGGGCAGTAATACACTTAGCAGTGTTTACACTGCCGGAATTCTAATAGAGAAGAAGAAGAAGAGAGCTAGTTCAAGATGAGCATTTATGGTTAAAATATAATTATAAAATATATAATTTAAATTTTTTTTAGAAAATGAGCGATGGTTTCTCTAGATAAGACCCTTATTCCTCGTCTGGGATCGTGTAGAATGTTTTGAAGCTGCAATGAAACTGCAATTTTGACCTTCCACCATCTGGAGGCCACTGAAGTCCACTATATGGAGAAAAATCCTGGAATGTTTTCATCAAAAACCTTAATTTCGTTTCGACTGAAGAGAGAAGGACATGGACATCTTGGATGACATGGGGGTGAGAAAATTATCAGAAATTTTTTTGAAAGTGAACTAATCCTTTAATGTCAGCTTGCTTATTTTGCTCAAGATAACTATTTATTAAGTCCATGTGTCCAACCACACAAGTTTGCCGTGCAGTTTGCGAATGTTCGTTTGAACTATGGTTTCGGGAAACACCAAATCGTTGAACTATATTGGTAACGACGGAACTTGCAATGTTAGTTGGCTAACGATGCTTTCGGAAAACGGGTAAAGTAGCCAGTGTTACACTATGTTCTACAAATATCATTACATAGTTTTATTTATTGTTACTCCAGAACTGAAAAGTACAATGACAAAAAAAAAACAGTAGGCCTATGTTTGCCTAGTTAGGATTTAATAGAATAAAATGTTGTCCGCATGGTTTTGAGACTTGCGTACTAGATCGTTTCGTCTTATAGTTAGCTGTTGGCTAACTCCACCCAGGCTACGAGTAAAATATGTGACTTATGCCGTAAAGCAGGTCACACTCTTCCGCTGGCAGGGGATGGGCGGGGCTATGTGTACCAACCTGAACACTAAACTTGCAGAGTGTGGTTGGAGCTGCCAGGAGGCTGCTCAGGTAGCAGCATCAGTAGAATTAGTCCATTAAGAGTTGTTCTACAACTGAAATAATTTTAGAGACATTATTTTACAGTCGAAAAACTACATGTAGCTTTAAAGAATTTTATGGCCCATTTTGTACCCTATGGAAAGTGCCTTTTATTCTGTCTCAAGCACAGAAGCTCAAACCAGCTCAGTATTTTATTATAGATGGGTTCTGTGAAAGCTGTTACACTAGCATTCCTCTCCAGATCAAAGTAGAGCACGTCTTCAGCTTAGGCTCATAAGCTACTAACCGTATTTTTCAGTCTTTCTGATGTATGTATTTTGTAACCTAACGATGATTGAGTCTTTTCTGTGTAGCAAGTAATGCAATGTCATATCATTCAGCCGTCTTTAGGGGAGGAAATAGACTGTTGGCTTGCATGGTTAGCTTGCAGAACTCCATTAAGCCTTTCAGAGGCTGTCAGTCTGAGTACATATCATATTCACTGACAGGGTAACAGCCGTTGCCGCCACCAATGCCCTTGGAACATTGCATTTCTGAGTGTTAGAGTCAGCTACAGTACATGCACACACAATGTCAGCTCTAATATTTAGAATCTGAAGAATTCTGTAATACTGCTGCAACATACATGGCTGTTAATCTGACATGTTCATACTGACAGAAACTGGCATAGCAAGCCTTTAACATGAATCAGTTGTCCATCGGCCACGTCTTGTTAGAATGGTGTTACATACAAAATATCAGTATTTCTGAGAGAAACAAACTGCTCTGGGACAAAGGGTCCCCCACATATTATCATATTTAACATGATCATGGTATATCAGAGAAATTATATAATGAATGGGCAATGTGGACGAGGCAGGGTTCCATTATTCTCTCACATCATTGGCTGAGCAGAACCAATCATGCAGAATCAGACATGGTATAGTGCAGTGGTTCTGAAGAAGGGGGCCTCAAGATGACTTAAAATGATTCAATATTAGACAAAACAATCTTTAAAAAATAGGATAAAACGAGCTCTAACTTATGCAAAGCTCTAACTAACATAGGGTAGAAATTGTGATCTATTTAAAAGGGGTCCTATATGCATTAGTTTCAGTATCAGTTAAGTCCGATAATGACAGTCAAGAAGAACAAGCTGATAAAGCTGAAACACATTCACAAGAAGGACTTGTGCAGGATGTTTCACAGTGGTAATTCTTTATTTTATACCTCTCTTACAGCATTGAGCTACATGGTTCTGGAAGCAGTCGTTTGAAAAGAGAACACAAAAGGTTGTGGTTATACTGCTGAGGGAGGATAGTGTTAAAAATACATTTTAATGACTGTTTTCTTAAGTTTGTCCACCTTAGGAAGGCAGAATAAATGGGATTGAGATTCGCAATGTGGAAAAAACAGCATCTCTTTGACATTTGACATTTTTAAATGAAGAAAAATTACGTGTACGTTCCTGTAAGAAAACTCAAGGCTAAATTGTTTCAGGGAGTTCAGAAACAGTGCTAACTGATATAGAATGACTCCCTTCAGAGTGATGGACATTGTGCTTTGTAACTTTGCATATACAGGTCCTTCTAAAAAAATTAGCATATTGTGATAAAGTTCATTATTTTCCATAATGTAATGATAAAAATTAAACTTTCATATATTTTAGATTCATTGCACACCAACTGAAATATTTCAGGTCTTTTATTGTTTTAATACTGATGATTTTGGCATACAGCTCATGAAA